>PVLC010002429.1:70066-115089 GCA_004027655.1 Graphiurus murinus | reverse complement strand
TTTTTTTTTTTTTTTTTTTTTTTTTTGGTGTGTGTGTGTGTGTGTATGTGTGTGTGTGTTATTTTTTAGTTGTTTTTTCTATGTTTTCTTTTTGTATTGCCTTCATTTATTTATGTTTGTTTGGATGATTGGTTGCTTTGTTATTTTTTGCTTAGTTTGTTGACTCTCCTCCTTATCCCTTTTACAGGCTTCCCTCCCTCTCTCCCATCTATATTCTTCTCCTCAACACTTTCTCTTCTCTTTTCTTTTTCCTTTTTTCCCTGTCTCATATCAAGACCATCTCATACTACCACACCTAAAACTCTACACTATCAGAATCCCCCGACATATTCACTATCTCTAATCTTTACAATATATCACCTCAACACACTCAGCCTCTTATTCCACTGGACCATACCTCTACTTTACCCTATTCTTGCATTCATCACTGTGACTTCTCACCCAACCTTTACCACTGAACACAGCCTGTCCCTGTATATACCAGCGGACACCTCTAAACCCCCACTGCGGAGATTGGCCGAGAAAACTTGCAATAGCAGCAAAGATATAAATTTAAGAACAAGGGAACCATGGGAAGGAAAAATAGAAAAGAAATAATGAGCCACCACAACCCCTCAATAACAGATCTCACCAACCCAGAATGGCAGAGATTACCAGAAGAACAATTCAGATCCTTAATACTAGAATCAATACAAGATTTTCAGAAAGAATTTAGGGAGAGTTGGAAAGAAATAAAGGAACAAATAAACAAAGAATCTGACACCCTGAACAGGAACCAAAGAGAAGCATTGAAGGAAGTGGAAGATGCAATAACTGAAGTGAAGGCATCAATACAAACTATAAACAGTAGATTAGACCACATGGAAAATAGAATATCACCCTTAGAAGATGACCATTCCAAAAATGAATCCATAGCACATAATTTAGAAAAAAAATCGATGGTATGAATTGGACATCGGTGAGATCTGGGCCAATTTTAAAAGAGCTAACCTAAGAATAATAGGCATAAAAGAGGGATTAGAAGTTGAAACGAATGGAATAAACCATCGTTTCAAAGAAGTAATATCAGATAATTTTCCAAACATAGAAAGAGAAGTTGACACACAGGTACAGAAAACATACAGAACTCCCTTGAGACAAGACCAAAGAAGAGGTTCACCACGCCACATAATAATCAGGTTGACTAATATAGAGGCTAAGGAGAGAATTCTAAAAGCAACAAAAGTAAAAGGCCAAGTGACATTTAGAGGCAAACCAAATTGAACCACTCTAGGCCTCCCAAATCAAGTCATGAAAGCCAGGAGGGGCTGGAGTAACATATTACAAACTCTGAAAGAAAATAACTTGCAGCCAAGATTCTCCTACCCAGCAAAACTCTTTCTCAAAATTGACGGGGATATAAAAATCTTCCAAGACAAACAGAAACTGAAAGAATTTATGTCTTCCAAACCAGCACTAGAGAAAATGCTCAAAGAGATTAACTACAAAGAAGAACTAACCAGTAAATGTCAGAATCAGAGAAACAATAATTTCCAGGAAGCAAACAACTAAGCAAAGAAGAATAAACTCCACTGAAAACAGAAGTCAAAACTCAAAATGTTAGGAATTAAAAATCATCTCTCAATAATCACACTGAATATAAATGGTCTCAACTCCCCAATAAAAAGGCACAAGGTGGCAAAATGGATTAAAACCCAGAATCCATCTATATGCTGCTTGCAAGAAACACACCTTACAAGCAAAGATTCCCACAAACTAAAGGTGATGGGCTGGAGTAAGGTAATCCATGCCAATGGAACTCGAAGAGAAGCAGGAGTAGCAACCATGATATCAGATAAACTGGACTTCAAGCCTAAGCTTATCAGAAGAGACAAAGCAGGTCATTTTTTACTAGTAAAAGGAACAATCCAGCAAGAGGAAATAACAATTATCAACATCTATGCCCGAAACATAGGTGCACCCACTTTCATAAAACAAACTCTGTATGATATAAAGACACACATAGATCCCGATATACTAATACTGGGAGACTTCAATACTCCCCTGACATCACTAGACTGATCTTCTAAACAAAATGCCAGTAAAGATGCCTCAGACCTAAAGAATACCATAAACCAAATGGACCTATTAGACACATATAGACTCTTTCACCCAACTACAGCTGAATTCACATTTTTCTCAGCTACATATAGAACCTTCTCCAAAATAGACCACATTCTGGGCCACAAAGCGAGCACTGGCAAATTCAAAAAAATGTAACATAATTCCCTGCATCTTTTCAGAC
Organism: Graphiurus murinus; assembly: GCA_004027655.1. Classification (NCBI taxonomy): domain Eukaryota; kingdom Metazoa; phylum Chordata; class Mammalia; order Rodentia; family Gliridae; genus Graphiurus; species Graphiurus murinus. The sequence goes on along the minus strand of PVLC010002429.1, from coordinate 112,805 downwards.
CACAATAGAGTGAAACTAGAGATCTGGGGATAAGAATCCCCAGAGTAGCCATGTAAACACATGGACACTGAACACCACACTGCTGAATGAGGATTTGGTCATAGAAGAAGTAAGGGAAGAAATTAAAAATTCCTAGAAACCAATGAAAACAGAGACACAACATATCAAAACCTCTGGGACACTTTGAAGGAGGGAATAAGAGGAAAAATTACATCACTGAGTGCCTACATAAGAAGAACAGAAAATCACCAAATAAATAACCTAATGACACAGCTCAAAGCACTTGAAAAACAAGAACAGTCTAACCCCAAAGCTAGTAGAAGACAGAAAATTATGAAAATCAGAGCAGAAATTAATGAAGTAGAGAATAAAAAAAATGCAGAAAATCAATGAACCAAAAGCTGGTTTCTTGAAAAAAGAAACAAGATAGATAAACCATTGGCAAACCTAACCAAAAGAAAGAGAGAATCAACCCAAATTACCAAAATAAGAGATGAAACAGGTGATATTACCACCAACAGTATGGAGATACAGAGGATCATCAGAAACTACTTTGAAAAACTATACTCCAACAAAATGGAAAATCTAGAAGAAATTGACAAATTTCTAGACACATATAACCTTCCTAAATTGAGTCAAGAAGATATAGAAAACTTAAACTGACCAATAGCAATCAAAGAGATAGAAACAGCAATAAAGAGTTTACCCTCAAACAAAAGCACAGACCCAGATGGTTTTCCAAGTGAATTTTATAAAACATTTATAGAATAGCTAATCCCAATACTCCTCAAACTATTCCATGAAATAGAAAGAAACAGGAGACTCCCAAACACATTTTATGAAGCCAACATCACATTAATACCAAATCCAAATAAAGACAGCTCAAGAGAAGAAAACTATAGGCCTATATCATTGATGAACTTAGATACAAAACTGCTAAAAAAATATTAGCAATGTGTATTCAAAACCACATCAAGAAAATTATACACCATGACCAAGTCGGGTTCATCCCAGGGATGCAAGACTGGTTCAACATAGGAAAAACAATCCATGTAATTCACCACATAAACAAAATCAGACAAAAATCATATGATCATCTCAATTGATGCTGAAAAAACATTTGACAATATCCAACACCCATTCATGCTAAAAGCACTGCAGAGAATCAGACTAGAAGGAACATACCTCAACATCATACAGGCAATATACAGTAGTCCCACAGCCAACATCATATTAAATGGAGAAAAACTGAAAGAGTTCCCACTAAAGACAGGAACAAGACAAGGATGTCCATTATCACCTCTTCTGTTCAGTATAGTACTTGAGACTCTAGCCAGAGCAATAAGACAAGAGAAGGAAATCAAAGGGGTGAAGTGCAATACCCATGAAATTACCAAGGTCACTCCTCACAGACATAGAAAAATCAGTCCTTAAATTCATTTGGAACAACAAAAAGCCCAGGATAGCCAAAATAGTTCTTAGCAACAAGAACCATGCAGGAGGTATCACAATACCTGACTTCAAACACTACTACAAAGCCACAGTAATAAAAACAGCATGCTATTGGCACAGAAACAGACACATAGACCAATGGAGCAGAATAGAAGACTCAGAAAGAGACCTACATGCTTACGGTCAATTGATTTTTGACAAAGGAGCCAAAAACATACACTGGAAAAAAGATAGCCTCTTTAACAAATGGTGTTGGCACAACTGGTTAACCATATGCAGAAAAATGGAAATAAACCCCACTTTCTCACCCTGAGCAAGAGTCAACTCAAGATGGATCGAAGACCTGGAAGTCAGGCCAGAGACCTTGCAGCTACTTGAAGAGGACATAGGGCCAACACTTCAACACATAGGCATAGGTAAAAACTTTCTCAGCAAGACCTCAAAAGCACAAGCAACTCAAAGAAAGATCAATACATGGGATTGCATTAAACTGAAGAGCTTCTGTGCAGCAAGGAAACTATTAAGAACCTCAACAGAGAGCCCACCAAGTGGAAGAAAATTTTCACCAGCTACTCTTCTGATAGAGCTCTAATATCTAGGATATACAGAGAGTTCAAGAAACTCATAACTAAGAAAAATAACCCAATCAAAAAATGGGCAAAGGCTCTAAATAGACACCTTACAAAAGAAGAAATACAAATGGCCAATAAATGTATGAGGAAATGTTCTACATTATTAGCAATCAGAAAGATGCTTGAGATTTCATCTAACTGCAATCAGAATGGCAATCTTCAAAAACATGAACAACAACAAATGCTGGTGAGGGTGAAGAGAAGTGGGAACCCTAATACATTGTTGGTGGGATTGCAAATTGGTGCAACCACTTTGGAAAACAGTATGGAGGATCCTCAGATGAATGGGGATGAACCTACCATATGATCCAGCAATACCACTTCCGGGTATCTATCCAAAAGAATGGAAACCAAATTATCAGACTGACGCATGTGTATCTGTGTTTATAGCTGCACAATTCATAACTGCCAAACTATGGAAACAGTCAAGATGTCCATCGACAGATGAATGGATTACAAAACTATGGGATATGCAAACAATGGAATTTTACTCAGTCATAAAAAGAACAAAATCATGTTATTTGCAGGGAAATGGATGCAACTGGAAAACATTATGTTAAGTGAGATTAGTCAGTCACAAAGAGTAAAAAAGCATATGTTCTCCCTCATATGCGGATGCTAGGGAGAAGATGGGGCATAAGAGGAACTCCAGATGAAAAAGGAGAAACCCTAGATAAGCAAAGAAGTTGACTTAACTGATAGTGATGGACGGGGGGTAGGAGGGAGACACTCTAATGCACATGATGTACTTTCACAAATATATCAAAATCAATAACTAAACTGAACTCGAGAACGAGGGAGGGCGAGGTAGTGGGATGGGAATTGGGGAAGGATTAAATGAGAAATGCATGCATATATGCCTTTATCAGCTTGTACCTAACAGAAATATATGATTACAATGCACCAATTAATTAAAAAAATAAAATTTCAGGCTGATCATGAGAATATTTGTAGCCAATTTAAATCCCCACCAATGAGGCATCTTTTAATAGACTGGCACACTGACCTTCTCTTCAATGCCCATGTTTCCTTGGCAAATGTCCAATTGCACATGAGAGTAGCTGGTGGAGGCTAGGGCAGGCTCAGCAATATGGATTTCCTCTCACCAAGGCCCTCCCATCATCTGCTGTCACTCTAGGCTGACCAGTATGCCGATGTCAGTACCCAACCTTGGACATGAGGGAGTGCAGGTATGATAACCTACCTGGCGAAGGTCATCCAGCTACCTGCTGGCAGGTTGATTACACTGGGCTACTCCTGTTATAGAGGGCTCTGCCATTTGTCCTTGTTGGAACAGACCTTTATTCTGGATTTGATTTTGCTTCTGCCTCCTGGCCTGTCAGGGCCCTGCCAACACTGTCATCTGTCAAGTCACTGAATACATTATTCACTGTCTCATACAACATTGCTTCTGACCAAAGAATGTACTCCCCAGGCAGAGAAGAAAGACAATGAGCTGATGCCCATGCAATCCACTCTTATCATGAATCCTATCACCCAGAAGCATCTGCCCTTACAGATTGGTGGACTGGCTTACTGATGGCTCAATTAGAGTGCTGGCTGGAAGACAATACTTCCACAACTGGGTACTGCCTACAATCTACCAGTCCAGGGGAGGGTTTGTGTCTCTGTAGCTGGATCCAGTACCAGGGAAGGAAAAATGGGAAAGGCCTCTCTTATGGCCTTTCGTGTATTTTACTTCCTATATCCACTCATATTTGTTTTACTTCCCAACCCCCTGACTCTGATCTCTTAGAAAAGAGAGTGGCAATGGAAATTGAGAGCTCCTCAGTTGTCTCATTTCACTGACAAAAGAGGGGCTATCCTGTGGGCTGGGATGATTGACTGAATTACCAAAGGGGATTGGGACACTATTACACAACGAGAAAAAGGAGGACTACACACAGTACACAGGGATCTCCAGGACAGCCATACCATGCTGACCTGCAGTAAGGGTTAATGGGAGACTACAGTGATCCTGCACAGGCAGCCACACCAAGCTCCAGAGACCTCATGATGCAGAAGCAGGTCATCCTTACCCACCTGACAGCTCCCGGCATCAGCTGTGAAGTGCTGGGGAAGATAGAATGGGTACTGGGACAGGGAAGCCACTGACAGAAGCTCTGGCCTCCTGAGCAGTTCAAGCACTCATTCATTCATTCATTCATTCATTCTCTTGTTCATTCAATAAATATTTATCGAACACCTCTACCATAGTTTGGATGGATGTACCCCAAAGTTCCCCAAGTTGGTGGTGTTCGGAGGTGGTGAGGATATTTAAGAGCTAGGCCTAGTGGGAAGTCCTTAGATCACGGGGGTGTATCCTCAAAAGGAATTGTGACCCTACCAGTTCATCTATGCCCACTCTCCATCACTGCCACTCAGCACCTCAATGGAGTCCCAAAGCAACAGAGCAATGAGCCACCAAAACTGTAAGCTAAATAACCCTTTTCTCTTTATAAGTTATTGTCCCAGGTATTTTGTTATAGTAACAGAAATCTGAGTAATACACCCTCTTATGTGTCAAGCACTATCTGGACACAAGGGATAAAACTATAAATGGGGACAGACAAAATTTCCTTTCTTCATGTAATTTTTGTTTTAGTGGAGGGAGGTAGATTTAAAAATATAAATGAAATAGACACGAGGGTAGAAGGCGATAATGGGTATGGAGGAAATAAAGGCAAGAAATAGAAAGTAGGTATTGGAAGAGAGTCCTGATGTTAAACCAGCTGGTCAGGGTAGGCCTCCCTGAGAGGGTAGAAAGGACAGCCAGCACACACATCCTCTCATGTGGATGTGCCACCTGTTTCAGTGAACTATAAAGAGGCCACGCTGCCTGGAGCTCAGTGAGGGACAGAGTCTGGGAGGTGACATCAGGGAGGCATGGGCTTCAGCTCACAGAGACTCTGCCATCAGGGTGGGGAGTTCAGTTTCCAGCTGCAAAGTGCTGAGGAACCATTGAGGGTCAGGGCAGGATGGGGTATATTGATCTAAATAACATTGTATCAGGTTCACTCAGGCTGAGGTATTGAGAAGGGACTGTAGTGAGGCAAAAGGAGGATGAGGCAGGCCAGTTAGGAGGCCACAGGAGCAACCCCATAGGGCAGGTGGCATTGGCAGCAAGATGATGACAGTAAAGGATATAGAGGGTTTGGATTCTGGATTTATGTTGAAAGTAAAATGAATGAGACTTGTTGAAAGATTGGATACACAGGAGAAAGAGGGGTGTCAAAGATGTCCCCAAGCTTTCTGGCCTAAGCCACAGAGATAGAAAAGGTTGTGCAGGTTTTAGGGAGATAGCAACAGCACACTGTAGACATGTGAAGGTAGAAACACAATAGAAACGGAGAGGTGCAGCTGGGTATATAGAAGGTGGCAACCTGTGTCAGATAGACCTTTTCATATTATAACTATTTTCCCTTCTCTTTCCTCCTGTTTTTGACTCACATTGTGTTTAGACTGATGGGTGGCAGTGAAGTACTATTCATCAGACAGCAGAATACCTAGATGTACTCATGCAGAAGTGCAGGTGAAGGAAACATCTGATGGAGATTCGGGATGTGGAGATTTAGGGTCCCTAAGAGCTTAAAATAGCTGGGTTTAGTGGTGCATGGCTGTTCTCTTAGTTACTTGGTAGGCTGAGATAGGAGGATCACAGGTTCAAAGACGGAGCCTCAGCAACATAGCGAGATTCTCAGCAACCTAAAGAGACCTTGTTTCAAAAACAAACAAACAAAATTTAAAAAGGGCTGAGGGTATAGCTTGGAGGCAGAATGCCTTTGGGTTCAATCTCCAGTACCACAAGGAGGGGGCGGAGAGAGAGAGAGCTTTTTGGTAAAGAGGTGGAAGTGTTTATTGCATTATGGGCTTTTGAATAAAATAGATGTAGGAGAGGTGTGGCTGTTAATGTCATGGGATAGTGGGCATTTCCTAGTTGTGCACCACTCATTTCATTTTTCTTGGTGCTTTCTTCTGGAGAATTCCATGGAACACTTTCCTGACTTTCCTTGGCCCCAGATCTGATTTACCCTTCATTTCTCCCAATGGACAGAGCTCTCATCCTGGAACATGGTCTTGTTGATGGTGGACTTTTCCTTTTGTCCTAGTCCTAATTAAGCATTTCCATCCAACCAATGTAAGACTGAACCCTGATTCTGTTGTCCTTTGTTGGAATTCTCTTTCTTGGAAGATTCCCAGAGGATCAGGGTGAATGGAGAGTTGGAAGGTAAAGTGAATGACAGGATACTTAGGCTGGGCAGACAGATACCTGAGAAATCTAGATCTATTATGAAAGCAAAGATAGCCTGAAGTGGATATCAGAGTCAAAGGATGGCCAAAGACCTCAGATATCTGGAGAGAATGTTTTAGGAGATCCCCAGGACAATGGACGAATGAGAAGACAGTACAAATACAAGTCAGAGGCAGAAGCAGGGGCATATAGCTGCTGATTGGCCTGCTGCTCTCTGATGGTAAGTATCTCTCTGCATAGAAGTCTGGAAGCCACAGGCCCCCTGCTCAGATATCTCTGGTACTGACACCTGGATCCTAATCAGCCTTGCCCTTTGTATGTAGAGTTTTGGAATCTTGGCATCTGCTTCTAACGGGACCGGTTTCTCTCTATCTCTGTGCTACTGTGGTCTTAGTTCAGTGCCATGCTGAGGGTCCCCTCCCTTACAGCCTTGGAAATGAACCATTGCCGTCAATTTCCTGTCCAGAGTGACTTTCAGAGATGTGCTGAGAAGCATTTTATTGAAGTTGGGAAATTGGAAAGTATCTCAATTTCTTTTGCACCAAGATTTTATTATTTCCTTTGAAGTGCATTTTCAAATACACCAGACAAGACTACGCTCAAATGGAAGTATGAAAATGCATGTAAAAATCAAAAGGATGAGGCTTGGGGTTGTCTCCTTTTTTATATTCCCTGTGCCCTTGCTTGCCTGCCTTGAATTTGTAAATGGAAAGATCGCTCTGCACATCCATAAGCAGATGACCAAATAACACCCAAAAAAGTTATGCTGAGGTTTTGAAGATCTTATCCAACTCATTCATTTTAGCTATTTATACTTTGGGTTATCACCCTAATAAAATACTGCTTATTTCAATGAACATATTTCTATAGATTCTGTGATGTGTATGTCTTACATTTCTAATAAAATATATCAAGCCATTTTAATTACATTCCATAGGCTTCTGCTACGTAGAATGGAAAAAATATTTTTAAAATAATCTTAGACTTGGAAGTGATATTATAAGTTACTGAAATCTACCTTTTACCTGTAGTTCCTGTGACAAATGAGGATCCTTTTGAAGGAACCTCTAGTGGTCAGATTGCTACTAGTGTCCTAGGTTTAAGGCTTGACCCCAAGGGTCCTAACTAAACAAGACTAGACACTTATCCCAAACACCAAACAGAAGAGGTCATTGCGAAAAGCAGGAAAAGGACCTTAATAAACATGCTTAATAAATATGGCCATATTGGGAAGGCAAAGTAAGAGCCAGCAACTCAGCGCTGTCTTTGGGATGCTGACAGGAGCTCCAGCTTTAAATACAGGATGAATTGGAGTAGGGGGGCAGAGGAGAGGTATGCGTAATTAAAGAATTAAACCTTGATCAAAGTGTGGTCTGGTTAGTCATTCTCTGGATTCCGTCCGGTTCTATGAGGTGGGTTTGGAGAAGTTCTTTTCAGTTGAGGGGGCAGTCTCTACTTGCTGCTCAGGATATCTGCCCATCAGACCTGTGATCCTACAAAAGGGCAGGATAACTAGATATTTGTAGGCACAACTCCATGCATCTAGAATAAGATGCTAAAAATTTTGCCTCAGTCTTCAAGGGGACAAGATAGGCTAGGTAAAATTAGGGCTAATAAAACTTACATTACTAGCTTTTAGATGGACACTTCTGAAAAGATTAACATGCCTACCTGCAGAACTAAGCAGGGGCATGACCCAAAGTTTAAGGTAATAAATGAGACAGATACAGAATGAAGGCAAAGATGTCCAGCTTTACTCTGATTTCAGTTACCCACAGGGCATCTGCAGGCCTAAGAGTTGCTGCTTTTAGCAAATTCAGCTTCTTTAAGTCCCTGTTAAAAGATCAGGAGATTCTCCATGTGCTCTTACCAAACTTCTGGTTCTAGTTAGAAATTTTCTCCTTAGAGGGTAGACCCAAAGGCATTTCTCTATATGGGTCTTCCCTGGGGCCTCCGGTGCCTGGTGTGCTGAGCGACCCCACAGAGATGCCAAGGTGGGCCCAAGTCTGATAAGAATAGAATGATCTTCAGTAGCCTCAGCCTCGGTGTACAGTAGAATTTGGGACAAAATCACCTGGACTTTATTCTATGATGGCATCAATCTCTGCCATCCAAATAACTGAGATGTCATGGCTCTTCTTATATCCTTACTCTGTCCTGCATGAACAGGCCAAAGTCCTGGTTTCTGCCTTGAATACTATTCTATTCTCACCAGTGTCTCTGCCTTGGGCCTCAACCTTTCTCTGGGGTCTGAGCACTGCCTTGAATGCTAACCCACTAAAATGACAGTTTGATGCCTACTTGGCTCTTGGAGTCGTTTCAGTGCCCAATCTTTTATATTCTTGCAAGTTTGCCAAATCTCACTATAAATGGAGAGAAGTGTCGTAATTTAAACTGGCTCCACCTGATTTTCATGCATAGCAGGTGACCTTGGTACAGGTATCTTCTCAACCACATTGGAGCCTACTATCAGCTTTAAACCCCAGGTCTCAAATGTCTAGCACTTAGTCCATTTATGCAACTTCTCTACAGCTCGGTGATCAGTCTTGACTTGATGCTTCTCAATAATGACCCTGTGTGACATCTCTCTCCCAGCATGCCTGTTTATGACATTCATGTTCTTCCAAGTTTCATATTTTTACCATTCCCTCTGCTCTACCCACAGCTGCCAGCCCATGGGTGGTTCCAATCTGGGTTGTGCAAAGGACTCTAAACCTTGAACCAGAGGCTGACTTCCTCTTTGGTGGCAAAACATCGAACTTTTCAGATATTTGTAGACAATTCTAATCCTGCCCAAATATAGACCCCAAACCTTTGAATTAAATCTATCTCATGTTCCACTGATGAAGACATGGGCAGTAATCACTTGAAGATTCTGTGAAGGTTCCATTCCTTAGCTCTTTCTAGACCTGATTCCTGCTTTTACTTTGGCTGCAATGGGAGCTATTCACTTTGCAGCCAACAGTTGTTTGGGGCCTTTGGCAGGGATAGCTGGCTCTCTTTCTAGCTCATTTGTTGTGATCAGATTCCTACCTCAGCCCACTTGCCATTGCTTCTTGACAAGTCAGCATTTCCATTTTGGGCTTGTTACCATTCTCCAGTAAGTCTATCATATCAACCTGTGCAAGAAATGAAGCTACCCCTCCATTTGAGAACCTGGCTTCTGTGGTCACATAGAAATTGCATCCAGCTCAAATGAAATTAGTAGAGAAATGTCAGGGGGAAAATCCTTAGTTACTGGGAAATGATCCAAATAATGTTTTCTCTGTAGATAAGGTGGTTTAGCTGGCAGAATGTAAGGGAATTCCACAAAGCCTTCTCCAAATCTAACACTGGAGAAAGTATGTTGTTTTGGGGGGAGAGGAGCTTATGTTCACTCTACTAAAGAAAGTTACACTTAAAGTCCCTGGGGAGTCAACATTTTTCACATTCTCTACAGTGGGCATACTGTATATCAAAAGAGAATTAGAACTCAGCTGTCAACTGAGCTAATATATAATCCTGGGAGCTCAGATTCACCAAGATGAACTTGATGAACCAGCTCTTGTGGGGTCACAAGACCATCAGGGTGTATTTCAGAGAGATAGAAGACATTAAACACTGCCATATCAGTTTCCCACATGACTTACAAGCACATGCACACACAATTAAAATTAGCTATTATCTTGCAAGTAAAAGGCTTTCAAAGCAAATGCTTTATATTTGTTATCTCTCTCCTACTTAGTTTATCTGCCTTGTCTCTGTTTGTGATAGAATCTCAACCTTTACTTCTGTCTAATAGGCCCCTTTAATCTCATTAGCAGAGGTTTTATTTAACAGAGGGCTAGCAGAAAGCCAGGTACACTGAGCTGATGAAAACCATTTACCCAAACTGGCCAGTGCTAAATACTGTATCCAGCATAAATATCAGATTTGAAGGCTGGCATTCAACACACCCCACACTCTGACTCAGACCAGAATTTCCAACCACTTTTCCTGACTTGTATTTTGAGGCATTTATTATTTTACTGAACCATACTCTTTTTTTTTCTTTCTCCTGAAAAATAAGCTTCCTATCTTATTCTACCTTCCCTCCTATTTATTCTTACAAATGTCCTTTATGCAAGCCAAAATACATGGTTTTAGAAGTGGAGTTTACATTCTTCTGAGTTCCATGGTTTTACATTTGCCCCCTCTCTTCCCACAACTGTTAGCACAAGGATGGGCACCAATCTGGGCTGTGCACATGCTTTTAGACCTCCGACCAGAGGCTGAGTTCTTCCTTGGTGGGAAATCTGTATGACGATAGGACAGTCAGTGCCATATTTCCCACCAAGAGGAGATAGATAGTCAAGAGAGTGGACATAACAAACTAAAAGCATCAAAGATAGGTAGTGGTGGTGCTTAAGACAGGTGTCTCTCCTGCAGAGAAGCAATACCCATGGGAACCTCCCCTACTTTGAGCCACTAGGAAGTCATGAAATGATGTTTCCAAAGGCCATCTAAAGGGGATTCCTCCCTGAATCAGGGGCCAGGATGACATTAAGTCCACCTAGAATATGAAAACTAATATGACAAGCATCCAGAAATCTACTGAAGTGGCTGCCGCTTTAAGAGATTATCAGTGCTTCCCAGCCTAAAAAAAAATCAGTAGTGCCAAGTAAATACATCTTGCCATTTGTATTTCTTCTTTTGAGAAGTGTCTGTTTAGTTCAATTGCCTTTTTTATTGGGTTGTTTGTCTTCCTAGTGTTAGGTTTTAAAGTTATTTGTGTATTCTAAATATTAGTCCTCTATCAGGGAAGTACCTGGCAAAGATCTTCTCCCATTCTCTAGGCTTTCTTTGGACTCTTGATTGTTTCCTTCACTGTGAAGATTTTTAATTTGATGCCATCCAGTTAATGATTCTCAGTAGTTAGAATGACAATCATCAAGAATACATACAGTAATAAATGCTGGTAAGGATGTGGGGAGGTAGGAACTCTTATACACAGTTGGTGGGATCATAAATTAGTACAAACACTGTGGGGATCAGTGTGGAGGTTCCCCAAAAAACTAAAAATGGAACCAACATTTGAATCAGCTATACCACTCCTCAGTATCTTTCCAAAAGAATTAAAGTCGCAAAACTATAGTGAAACATGCATATTCATGTTTATAGCAGCACAATTCACAATAGTCAAATTATGGAACCAACCTAGATGTCTGTCAAGAGATTAATGCAAAAATATAATGTGGTATATACCAACAATGGAATTTTATTCAGCCATAAAGAAGGACAAAATTATGTCACTTGCAGCAAAATGGATGAATATTATGCTAAGTGAGATCAGCCAATCTCAGAAAGTCATGGGTCATATGTTGTTTTTTTTCTCATATGTGGAAGCTGGAGACAAAATAAAACAGACTTCAGATAAATGAGGAGAGAGATTAAGAGACTAGGAGAAGAGTGAAAGGGGATGGGGAATGGGGGGAGGGACATGGGGATGGGGGAAGGGAGGCTCAATGAAGAAAACAGTTCAAATAGTGCCATGTCCACAAATGAAGTCATCACTACCAACCTCAATAGCATGCACACAGAGTGGGGGATATAGGGTGGGAGTCAGAGGGAAACACCCCAAATGCTAGGTGAATGTATCACTTTGAGTCTCACTGTGATGGAATTACAGTGCACCAATAAGAGTATATTAAAAATCTTTACAATTTTGTTTTGCCCCTTTAAGCAATGTTCTATCTTATCTTAGGTGGTTAGCAGGTTCTGGGGAGACCAGGCAGTAACAATTTAGACAAACTTGCAAAGTCACTTTCTAGACTAATGCTTGTTGTCTTGAGGCACCGCTTAGCCAAGTATGATGGCACACACTTATAATCCCACTATAATTGGGAGGCTGAGTCAGGAGGATCACAGGTTCACAGCCAGCCACTGCTGCGATAGCACCTTAATATCTGGATCTTGAGCAAGGCTCGGTCTGCTGGAGTCCCGCAAGGCAGATGATTCCAAAAGAAGGAATGTGTGGTATATCCCACTTTGCATTATTATATTCTGGAAATTTTGGATGCTTTGGGTTTTACTTTCATATTAATTGTAAAGGAAAATTTCTTAGAAACATGTAGCCTGACAGATACCGATCTGTTAGCTGAAAAAAAGCAGTGCCTCAAGACAACAAGCATTAGTCTAGAAAGTGGCTTTGCAAGTTTATCTAAATCATTACTGCCTGGTCTCCCCACTGCCTGGTCTCCCCAGAACCTGCTAAATACCTAAGATAAGATAGAACACTGCTTAAAGGGGCAAAACAAAATTGTAAAGATTTTTAACTAATGGATAACCTTTGGAAAAACAAGTCTGTAAAATTCCTGTTCTATATGCCTCATTGTAAAAAAAAATAGTATAAAACTGCGACTGACAAAAAATAAAACAGATGTGCTTCAACACCGCATTGGGTGTGAGCGTTTTCTCACGATCTCGTCTCAATCCACACCTATTGAGGGACCCCCGACCCCACTGCCATAAGGGCTGGCCCCCGGCATCTGGCGCCCCCCCTCCCCCTGGCACACTGCACCTTAGCTAGACCATCTGCAACTTAATGAGACTCTGTTTCAAAAATAAAAATAAAATAGGGCTGCGGGTGTCGCTCAGAAGTAGAATGCCCCTGGGCTCAATCCCCAGTACCAAAAGCAAGCAAACAAACAAACAACTCCCCCCCCACATACATATATCTTGCATTTTTACTCATTATCAATCTTGGAATAGCCCTTTCCAACCTTTCTTCCTAGACTATTAGATCTTTTTCATCTTTCTTAAAACCCATCCCTCCCATAAGCATTCCCTCTGCTCACTATTGAAATTATTTTCACCCTCTTCTGCCCTTAAGTTCTCCCTTTGCCCCTCCTTTTCAGCTCTGCACATAATACTTTGCTTTAAGCATCTACTATCCCGACCAATGCACAGGCCTGAGTCTGCTCTTCCTGGTGCCCTATTTCCCATCATGGAGTCTGGCACAGATTAGGTGCTCAGTCAATATTTATTGTTGGCATCATCCCATAATTAGATAATGACAACAGGAAATATTTATCTTCTTGCATCTAGGTAAGACTGAGCCTGATTAAGCAAGGCAGATAGGTGTCCGGGCAACTCCTATGGCATTCCAACAGAGGGGAGAAAAGCCATAATTTATCTCAGCAAACACTTATAACGCCAGTGTCGTTTGTTCAGTGATGATAAATATGTTTGTCTAGTCATTTCGTCTTTTGTCTGCTGTTTGTTCCTCTTTGCCGGATTGCAAAATCCTTGAGCAGAGAGATACTGTTCCCTTCCTTTATAACCTTCACTAGCAGAAGATAATGCACATACTGGATGAGTCATAAATGATTGATCAATCAATCGACTCAGTTAATAAACATTTCCTCAGGCTTCACTGATGCACCACAGATACATAAGCCAGGACACTTTCTCAGTCCAATTAGGGAGACATTGCATTTTATGATAGTCAGTTGCTTATGAATCTGAGTTACAATGGAGACATTTACTGTGTTAATATAGGAACAAAGCAAAAGATGACAAGGCTCCCCCAGGATGTGCTTCACAGAGGAGAATGTATCTGAGCCTCATTGTACAGGTACATTGGCTATTTGGACCACAAAAGGTCTTTATTCTGGAGGTCTCCTGTGAAAATGCTCTAATATCATATCCAAACCCAGCATGATTGTGTATTGCCTGGCAAAGTCCACCCATGCAATCCCATGTGTTGTTACTGAATGGTCTCAGCACTGAATACAAATGGCATGATGGAGTGCGGGCAGCCAGCTAAAAGCATGGAATACTGGATCTAGTCCTAAGAGTATGACTGCAAGCAAGTCTCATCTGCTCTGAGCCTTAGCTTCCATGTCATCTGTAAAATAGGCCTAATCCCATTCACATGCAAATCCAAGTATGAAGGTATCTGACACCCCCTTGTAGTTCCTACATGAGATTCTCTTTCCTTTGCTGTAGTGCAAATGTTTTACTATTAGTGAAGACTCAGCATAATCCATCACTTTTGTCTCACTTTCTTCCTCTCCTTCAACCAGCCCATTGCTTTCACATTGAAAGAAATACTGCAGCCCCACTGCTAACCCAAAGAGGAGTGGACGGAGCAATGCTACAGAGGAAGCAGTTAAAATATAAAATAAGAGCAAGGGGCTGCAATTGCCCCTGACTGCCCATTGCTGCTCTGGTTTTTATAGTCCATTAAAACCTACAATCACGGTAATGTTTATGCATTATTGGGGAGATAAATTGCATAATTTTCATTTTGCAATTTAAATGTAATTATGATCTTACTAATGACTAAAACCTGAATTTGCTAGACTATCAGTTTTTCTAACCCTTGCCAAAATTATAGGTAATTACTTAAAGCTTACGATAATTATAAGTCCATCTCTTAAATAATTAATGTGCACTTTCATGGTACAAAACAGCTAGTAATCAAACGGCCTCCGCTTATACTGCAAAGCCATGCAATTATGCCTATTGTGTAGGTCTGTAGAAATATACCCATTTGCAAGAGTCTCTTTAGTTGGCAAGCTGAAACATAGGGCTGTCGTGTTTTACAGCATCAAATAAGGAAGAATTCCCCCTGCTGCCAAAAGGGCAGGAAAAGAAAGTGATCCATAAAGTGGTTGGAAATTTGATATTAATCTACACATTATTGTAGCTGTAGGAGTTGGAGGAGGGAGAGAAAAGTGGAGAATGCTTCTGGCTATGGACTTGAGAGAATAGAGAACAGATCTAGTTTTCCCTAAGAACAAACTGCAAAGTGTGAATAGAATTTATCTTACTATACACTTAGGCTACATGGCATAGCCCATTAACCCTAGGCTCCAACACGTTACTATACTGAGTGGTGTAGACAATTATAATATGGTGGAAAGAATTTGTGTACCTAAACATATAGGTACAGTAAAAACACTAGGCAATAGGAATTTTCAGCTCCATTATAATCTTATGAGGTTATCATTGTATATACAGTTTGTGGTTGATTGAAATGCCATTATGTGGTGCATGACTATACAAAGACACACACACACACACACACACACACACACACACACACGCACGCACACACCTATACACATACAGACACTCTATTAGCTCTGTTTCTCTAGAAAATCCTGACTAAATGGATGTGTTGGTTTGCTGATTTTAGACTTACTTGTAGTCGTCTATGCTCTATAATTTGAGCCCTGCTTCTCTAAGATCTTGTCCTTGTCCAGCTAAATCCTTGTCTCTTTGGCAATGGCTCCAATACGGGGTTAAAACAATCCTCTTTTAGGGGTGCATACTCTGGGAAACCAGAGAAGCTTTATGATTCAAATCTTGGGTTGACATCATTTGGGGGAATTCAATTTCTGAGTCAGAAATCTCTGTCTAGGTGGGGTTAGGCATCATGTATGTATGCTTTTGGGAAACAGTAATTTTATTTTGTAGCACTATCACAATGAATTGAGGGGTTTTGAATTTTTTTTAGTTCTTTATATATTCTAGATATTAGTCCTGTATTATAGGACTGGCTGGAAGATATTTTCTCCCATTCTGTAGGCTCTCTCTTCAGACTGTTGATTGTTTCCTTTGCTACGCAAAAGCTTTTTAATTTGCTACCATCCCATTTATTGATTCTGTTTTATTTCCTGCACTTCTGAGATCTTATTGAGGAAGTCTGTAGTAGCATCTATATGTTGAAGAATTGGTCCTATGTTTTCTCTTAGTAAATGAATTGATTTTTAAATGTAATACTTGCCATCTATCTGCCTCCTCACAAGACTATAAGACCTTTGAGTGTATGCACCAACCATATTTACAGTAAGCTCAGTGGACCCATAAACAGATGCTATCTACATGACTAACCAATTTAGGCAAAATAGTTGGGCTGAATGTTTGTGACAACATTTCCTTTTAATGACCCAAGTCAAACCATCAACCTACCTCCACCATCACTACAATATCCCTACCTCCAAACCATTAAAATTATAGCTCAGAATTTCATGTCAGGAAAGGTTTTTCCTTTCTACAAAGTCCATCCTTTCTGCTTTACCATCTATTCTCCCCACTACCATCTCTTACCAATGGGCTGGTGACTCCACTCCATGGAAGATCCACCCTACCAAAGTAGAAGTAAGAAGGACCACTCTCCTTCTGAACCATTGCAGCTCAAATTCCCCCATAAAATAAACACATACTTAAAAAGAAGTAGAGGGGGGAACTATCCAGTGACATCACATATAAAGATCCCAGATTCAGTTCTTTGTTCTTTACTTCGATAACAATAACAACAACAAAATGTTTTTAATTAGTTCCTAATTCTCACCCCTTTTACTTACCCACCGCAATGGGGAGGAAGGCTGAGGTGAAGACATTCCCGCTCCTTTCTTCTTGCTAGATTTTTCTATCTTCCAATCTATGCTTTGAGTTGCATTGCATGTGCCCTGGGCTTTTGTGGTGTGTTAATAGTTCTCTCCTCCTTTGAGTTTCTGTTAGAATTTGTTCTTTTAATTCCTCATACTTATCTCATTCAGGAGCAGAGTGTGGTCAGCAAAGGGCAGCTGTAAAAGAAGTGCTGTTCCTTCACTGTTTCTTGTTAACCCAGAAATGCACTCTCCTATGAAAAGGAAGACACGTGTTCAGAAAGTGAATTGGGTGAAGAGCAGGCAAGCTGAATCCACAGGCATCCTCTCTTCAGGCACTTGAACCTTGGCCCTGGTCTGACATCGAAGAGGACCCTGTGCTCAGCATTGAGCTCTGGGAAGTTTAGTATAACCAGGAAGTCTCCTTCCTGAAATGTCTAAGATCAGAGGCAATCATTTCATCTGGTAGCAAAAGCAGCAAAATCTAGGACTGTGGATAGAAGTGACCAATTATAGTATAGAAAAAAAGATAAGATGAATCTGTATTAGTCAGCTTTTTAATTGATGTGAGCAAAATACCTGACTTACAGGAGAAAGGTTTATTTTGTCTCACTGTTTCAGAGGTTCAGTCCACAGTTGCTTGTCTTTAAGGCAGAAACTATGATGTCAGGTCACATGGTGGAGAAAAAACCAGAAGCGGACAGATAGAGAACGAGGGATAGGAAGCTGGCAGGGATATATATAGTTCTCAAGTCCATGCCCCCAGTGACCCACTCCTCAAGCAGTGCCCACCTCTGACCCTTGCTGTATTGCCAACACTTAAGCTTTTCTAGGAGACATTCCATATCTAAATCATAACAGTATTCATACCCCTACTTCACCTTCCTTACTTGGTAAATTTATGGAGTTCTTGATGGGATGGAGTGTCATGTGGGAAATCTTCTCTTTTCTACAGAGAAAAACATTCATGATATGCAGGGAGTTAAGAGACTGCATTTCAGTCCCACTTCCTCCACCTTTACTATAGAAAATGACTCTCCTAAGGGCAGTCACTTTCTGTCTCTCTCTGAGCCTCACTTTTGCAAAAGTCATAGTTAAAAGGCACTATTCCTGGCAATCTTTAACTCTGACTTCTCTTACCAGGACCCCTAGTAAATGGTAAGAGATTCACACTTCTTAAAGATGATCAGTAGATTATGGAAAATACTCTGGTTTTGTAGCAGAGAGATGTCATAAGTCCCCACCTTGCTATATGAAGGTTCTGTTGAATGGCAGGGTATAGAATTGCTGGAAATATGTGACTTTTGGAGAAGCCATCCAATACCTTTTCAAAATCTCCAGAGGGATCACTGTTTTTATCCCAAAAACTACTGCACAAGTAGGAGCTCCACACAAATTACTCTCAGAGGAATTCCTGACAGACTATCTTCTGACAATAGACTTTGTACTGGCCTCACTGAAGCTTAAGAATCTGTGCTTAGAGATCTTACACAAGTTTTCACCGTCACAACTCATCACCCTCAGGCAGAGGGTTTGAGTTGAAGGAGAGCACAGACTCTGTTGCTGGCCATGGCAGGACATTGTTCATTGAGACAGTTGAATTTCTCATCACTCAGCGTGTCACTCCACAGTAGGAACTCGCTCCCTTGAGTCCTCGATAAAGTGGCAGGTGAAGATACATGAGCAGCTTACTTCAGGGTTAGAGGTTGAAAACCATCAGAGCTTAGTTGCTTTGGCCCAGCCCAAACTCATGTCAAAGACAAAAACCACTAGGTTGGTTCACCCAGTGCCTCAGCCAGTGACAGCCTAGCTTGAGCACAGGCAGGTGGGGGCTGGGAACAGGTAGTAGACCCTAAACTGCAGGAGGCCTTGGTGATGCTGGCTGTATTCTTATAACACAATTTCCTGTGTGAGTAATAACTTCACATTGTCAAAACTGGGATGTTGCTCTCAACTGTGGGTAAGGTCAAGGACTTCTATGTGAAGGAAAGTATGACAAAGAACAGTGAGCTTAGGAATCAGATGGATTTGGTTCAAATTCCAGCCACACATTCTTAGCACTAGGGTCTTAGGCAAGTTATCTATTTCTTGGTCTCAGTTCTTCAGAGTGAGAGATTGGGATGATAACTTTCTGGAACAGGGTTGTCAAAGGTGTTGTGTCTGGCACATAGTAGATACTTAACACACGAGAGGGATACCAATACTGCTTCTAAGTGCTGGCACTTTAGGGACTGTTGTCAATTTCTTCTTCCTTTCCATGTCCATCTTGATATCCTCTCAGGTCTTTGCCAATGACTTACATAGAATGTTTTTCCTCCCTAACCAATGCTTTGGTTGGCTTAGTCTAGCTATATTTCAACTCCAAGTTCACCTTTTAATTCCCTTTGAGCTCAACTTTGAAACCTGCAGACCAGATGCTCTCACCTAGCCAGCCTTAGCTGTTAGAATCCCTATATAGGGAAACTAACTATATATCCAGAAACTAACCCCTGTCTAGATCCTCTCTTCAGGTGAGATTTGTAGCAGCTGATATGAACTCAGACTTGAATCTCCATCCACTACATGGCTCTGGACACACCATCTCTCACCAGACCGTCTCCTCAGGAGACAACAGCCTAGCCTCTCCCCCTCTAACCTCAGCCATGTCTCTTGGCCTGAATCAGACACAGGCCTGAACCTGACATCACCCCAAGAATCTGCAAGGAAAGTTGAACTCTTTGTCAAGGACTCACAAACTATAGCAGAGCTGATCAAACACTGATGTAGACTCTCTCTCTCTCTTTCTCTCTCTCTCTCCCTCTCTCTCTCTCTCTCCCTCTCTGTCTCTCCCTCTCTGTCTATCTCTATCTCTCTGACTTTCTGAACAGGTTTGGTTCACACTCCCACTCCTCAAACTGAGAATGCTGAGGTTACACTTTCAGTTTGCAAGCTCAGCAGAAATAGGACATCTCTAGACTATATAACTTCCTGAGCACAGAACCACAAGAAAGCAGCCATGATTTCTTACCAAGGGGAGACCAATTGTAACAATTGTAAGCCTCTGCTGGATTCTGCATGGAGGAGCTGATGACTTCACCATGCATCTCTGTTTACTTTATAAAAGAAGACATAGCAAACCAACTGGGGAAATCTCATGAAATAGACTACTATTTATTATGTAAACAGATATGATTATCCTCATGCATACAGTTGGAAAACAGGTCTATTCTATTCTGTAGGTCTGTTTTGAAAACTGTAATCCAAATCACAACATTCTCTGAGAAATTATGGCATGAGTCTTCATAGAATAACCAAATGTTTCCAGGGACACTTAACACCAAGATCTCTGCAGGTGAACCAATTATTATTGGTTATTATTGGTTGCAATATTGATCAAATTATTATTTGGATAACAAAAATAAACAAAGAACTGCTTATCCCGCCCAGCCTCCTCATCCTTCCCATGGGTAGAGACACAAAGAGAATGTAAAACCTCCTTTACTCTCAACTGAAGTTAACTGGGCTATTAAGGGTCATTTGGAAAATACTTTTAAAAATAAATAGATTTCCTGCATTGAAAAAATCTTCTTTCTCCAACTTCATTCCAGTTGTTTCTTACTGTGGCTCACTGACTCGTGCTCACAGACCTTTCTAGTCTAGCATTGCTATAGAAGCCTGTCGTGACCTTGGTGGAGTCAAGCCTCTAGTTTTAGTTTCCTTCTCTGAAGACTAAGAAAGCAGCCCTCATTCCACTTTACCAGAAGGAAAGTATTTGGGTCCAGCATGGTCACCATGATGGGCTCCCCAGTGTAAACAAGCATTCCTTCACATACAGTTAATGATGATTCCATCAGATTGCATTAGTAAGTCAAGCTATTGAGCCCCAATTATAAACATGACCAGTAAGCTTTCATGTTTTCCAAAGTCTAAACTTAGCTGCTGCCAGATGAAAAGTGCACCACTCCACTTACTTTGAATTTTCACACAAAGTAGTGTAATAGGGGAGGGAGATTCAATATTGTGTTAGACATCTTTCCATGACTATAACAAAATACCTGAAAAAATTAACTTATACGATTAAAAGGGTTATTTTGACTCCCAGTTTTGGAGGATCCAGTCAATGATTGATTGGTCCCTTGGTTTTGAGTCTGTAGAGAGGCAGCACATCATGGCCAAAGTATGAAGCAGAGCAAAAATGTCCAATCATGGCATGGAGCAGAAGACAGGAAGAGGAAGGGGCCAGGGCCCCACCATCCCCTTTGAGGGTATGTCCCCAGTGATCAAAGGACTACCAATAAGGCTCAATCTCTCAAAGGATCTACTACCTCCCAATAGTGCCACCTTGGGGGCCAACACCTTTTACACATAGTTCTTTAGGGAACATGCCAAATCTAAACTATGGCAAGTACCAATTGATGAATCTAAACTATGGCATGTATCAGTTGATGTTCTGAACCATGGAAAGTATCAGTTGGTGATCTACACTATGGAAAGCATCAATTTTTATTGTGGGAGAGGTTGGGAGAGAACCACGACAGAAAGGCCCACAGTCCCCACCCTCAACCAGGTCAAGAGGTCACATTCTATTGCATTTAATTAAGCATAACTTCATTCAGTTTCTAAATTATGACATTTAAAATTTTAGACTGGATGTAAAACATTTTTGTCTTGTCATAAAGAAGTATCAATCTTTATCAGAAATAGAAACATTCCCCCCACTGCCACCCTCCCCAAGAACTCTGTAACTGTCCTTTCTATTAGCCACTCATTAATAAATTTATCTTGCTCTAAAATCCCCACACACTTGGTACAGTAGTTCATTAGCACAGGAAGAAGCAATTTAGATTTCCTCAGATAATAGCATCTGTTGCTAATCAAATTAAGGCAGGATGTGCAAATGTATCTAAAGCCAGACAAGCTAGTGTGGGATGTGGTGAGGGGGAAGGCCAAGGCAGAAAGATCATCTTTAAAACCACATCCTCACATCCCCAGTATGTGAGGCGGCCCTGAGATTTCACCCATCTTGCCTTATTTTCCCTATGAAAAGATTTTTATTGGTAAGAACAAGTATGGTGATGTGGCGCCTGTCCAATCTTGTCACCCTACTTCAAAGCAACAGAAATTCATGACTAATGAGTTCTCTGAAATTCATTCATTCATTTATTCATGCAATTAATATTGGTTGAGTTCCCATTCCTTTGCCTGGTGCCAGACCTCAGAGATATGGAAGAAGAAAGGCACAGGAGAGTGTTGTGGTTTGGATCTGGAATGTTCCCCCAAAAGTTCATGTGTGGAGAGCATGTTGCCCACTAGAGCAAAGTTCAGAGGTGATTGGACCATGAAGACCCTGCCCTCATTGGTGAATAAATCCATTTGATGGACTAATACACTGATAGCTGAATGAATTACTGGGAGTTGGAACATACTTGAGGAAGTAGGTCAGTAGGGGAGTGCCCTAGAAAGGTTTATCTTTTCCCTGGGCCCTCCCTGTCTCTTTCTCTGCCTCTTGGCTTCCATGAACTAAGCAACTTTTCCTTGCCATTTCCTTCCACCATGATAGTTCTACCTTGGAAGCAGCCAACAATGGGTTGAATCTCTGAAACCATGAGCCAAAATTAATCTTTCCTTTCTATGTTGCTCTTGTCAGGTATTCTGGTCACAGTGATGAATACCTAAAATAAAGTATTTTGAATTCTGTGTCCCTCAACATGAAGGTAGGTGGTACTATGCACATGCCCACTCTTCAATGCTGCCACAGCACCCCCCTACACACACACACACACACACACACACACACTCCTTCCTTCCTTCGTTTATTCATTCTTTGAGTAAGTACTATGAACCAGGCAGCTTCTGGGTACTACAGCAGCACAGGCACTGTGAAGATTGACCAGGGTGATGTGATAGATTGAAAGGAACATAGAGCAATGAGTGTTGTTCTAGTTAAGAAGGTTGGAAAAGGTTTCTGGGAAGGTGACCTTTGAGAAACCAAAATCAAGTCAAACAATCAGTCACATGATCAGAGGGCCATACAAAGATCTGCAGAAAGATCCTGAAAACTCCAGGAAAGAGCAAATGCAATTTGGCTCTAGAGACTGGGCCACCATCTAGAGCCATGCTGAGGTCACTGGAGAACCAAGAGAGCACAGTGGCCCAGGACCTAAGTGAAGACAGTCATTCAAGAAGAAGGTGGGGGTCAGAGTGCTACTTGCAGCTGGACCTTGCAGTCAAATGAGCAGAGAGAGTGGGCCATTGGACTTGGCAGAAAGAAGATTGCTGCTGACTTTGGGCAAGAACAGTCTCCCTGGGTGGTGAAGCAAAACTATGATTGCTGTGGGTTGAAAAGAGACTGTGAGACATATACATGGGGACAGAAGATGCAGACAGCCTGGTAGCAAAATTTGGCTATAAAGGGAGCAGAAAAATGAGGTGGTAGCTGAAGGAAAGCAGAGACCCTAACAAGGAACTTTTATAGAATATGTGAGCTGTTTTGCATAAGCTGATGCAAATGGCTCTGGAAAGACGAAACCAGTGGTGGAGAGAAAAGAGTCACTGTGGGAAGGAGCATGTTGAAGGGGTGACATTTGTCTTAGAGAGGGGCATTATTGTTTTATGCACTCTTTGAGGAGGAAAGGCCAAGAATTCATGTGCAACGTAGCCAGGCAAGTGGATTAGAAAGTGACAGGGTGGTGTGGTTCTTCCCTTGCTTCTATTTTTCTCAGAGATACATGAAGTTGGATCAGTCTGGGGAGAGGCAGGTATAAGAGGTTAGAAGAGGTGAGATAATCGACTTGAGATGAAGTGGGGAACTGTGCACTGCTGAGATTCACCTTGGAAACTGCAGACATAAATTTAATGTGAGACCTGTCAACACTGTTGCATGGCCATCTCCAGCCATGTTCAACTGCCAGGGCAATTAAGATAAAAGGAGGGAGATGCAGGGTTCTTAAGGATGTGTGCAAGAGAGTGATAATAAGGACTGAGCATGGAATCTAAACTAGACCAGGAAGGTAGTAAGAATACTAGAAGTATAGTAGAAAAGTGGCAAAGCCCTTGGGTTAGCAGATCCAGTGTTGCCAAAATAGGGGTATGAGATGAAGTGAGCTACAAGCAACATGGTGACAAGTTACCATGGTGATGGTAACCACAGTGATGGTTACCATGGTGTTGGTTTCCCTTTGCAAGAAATCTTCTTGGCATCTGGGTGGTAACACTGAGGCCTGTCATTGTCTTGTCCATGGACCAGGGCTGGTTGAAGATGAGGCATAGAACAAAGACAAATGAAGACCTGAGAAGTTTCCTGGTAATGTAGTTAAGCTTTGAACAGTGAAATAGGGGGGGGGGATAAAAGCCAAAATAGATGAAACCAGGAATAATGAAGGAAATCCAAGGGCAACCCTCTGGTCCACATGAGAATTGGAAGTGGATATGGAGCAGGGAGTTCAAGTGGAAATCAGAAGGCATGAAAGGAGCAGACCATGCAGACAGAGGCTCAGGAGTCTTCTGCATGTGATAGTGTCCTCACTGGTTCCACACTCAGGAGTCCCTGCCCTTGGACCTCAAAGCACACATTGTGTCTTTCAATGGCAGCTAGGTGTCACAGCGCAGGATACAAGCAACATGGTGGAGCAGTGGATAGTGGGAAAACACCAAGTCAATGTCCCCTGAAACAGGGGCCACCCCAGGCTATGTGTCTGGTAGGATGGCGACTATTTCTGAGGGTTTGAGTAAGAAACAGACTACAGGCTCAGATTCTCCTCTAACTCAGTATTTACAAGGGGGAGGAGATAGTTGAGATTTTAAGTAAAAGGAGGGCAAACAGGAACCACACTAGGTTCTAGACCCAGCTCCCCCACAAAATAATGAATTAATAATTTAATTTCAGCAATTTTAATAATAATGTTGGGAAAATTTATGGTCTAGAGCAGTGGTTTTCAAATATTGGTGTACATAAGAATGACCTTAAGTCATGAAGTTTATGAAGGCACAAAACCTGTGCCTAGTGATTATAATTTAGTGTCTCAGGAATGGATCCCATGAGTTTCACTCCAACCATCTCCCAGATGATTCTGGCACTAGCATGGCTTGGATCACACTTTGAGTAGCACTGATGGAAGAGGAATGTAGCACTCATGAGGGAAGAAAAATAAATAAATAAAAAAAAGAATCCAAAATGCAAAAGATACATAAAGGAGAGTGAATGTCTGAAGAAAGTGACCCAAGACTTCATCACTTATTTCCCAAGTTGGTCTTTGTGAAGACAGCCATCCGTTAGGAATTGAAAGCAAGCTATCATCCTATGGTGATACCTTTGGACTACTTCCTGACAGCACTGATTTTTAGAGAGAAGCCATGACAGAATGAGATTCCTGTTTTAGGAATGTTATTTTGGCAGCAGTTTGTAGGAAAGATGGGAATTATCATAAGGGAGTCTATAATGAATGGTTTTACTCACCGGGAAATGGGAGGATTATAAAAAGACTTGGAGGAGATAGAGGGAAGGAAAACAGGAAAATAAACCTGAATTTTGAAATGATAAAAAAAGAATAAGGAGACCGAGTGACAGATTATTTCTAAAGACAAAAGCCAGGGAAGAGCTCACAATGACCCACAGGCCTTTTGACCTTCTCAATTTTTTCTCTTTAGAACTGGATTAGAGAAAAATCACCACAAATATATCTTCTTCTATTTGGGCATGAAATGAAGGTTGATGGATTCTTACTTTGAAAGGAAGAACAGGAGACAAGAATTAAGAAAGGAAGTTAATTTGCAATGAACTTCTGGCTTATCAAATAAAAACGTTAACAGTTATTTAAAGTAAAACCCCATGAATTACAGATTTAATGGTTAGTCTGTTCATGGTGCAATATAAATTCCTTACAGGATTCTCATATTATCCCCAGGCACCAGAACTGTGAAAGTCAGTAACGAGCTTGTTTAATCAGCAGTCTTGGAACATACAGGAATTGCAGCAGTACTCAGACAAAACCAGGTTGGCTTTGGTTGTCTTCAGTTTAAAAGGACTCTTTGGGGGTCTTGGTTGTATTTACGTTGTGTTTTCTAAGTGTGAGGCTTGATATGAATGACAGCTTACCTTGTTGCTGAAAGGGTTTGTTTTCTTTGCTGTTCTTAGACACTCTTGCTCTGACTAAAGACAGTGGAGTGGAGACATCACTGGGCTGGGAGTCAGGAGAACTCACCTGGGGATATGGCAGGTCATTAGCTGCAGGCTTCAGATACCTGATAGAGAGGGAATCAGCTTTAGAAGTTCCTAGGAACATGTTTCATACCTATAAGTGTAGTATTATCATTGATATATAAGTGGTTAACTCTCTTCCATACATATCCTATTTTTTGTAGAATGTTACAATCTCATTGTAAACTATATTCTCCTCTACCTCTCCCCAACCCTTCCCTCCCTTCCTCTCTTCTCTTCTCTTCTCTTCTCTTCTCTTCTCTTCTCTTCTCTTCTCTTCTTCTCTTCTCTTCTCTTCTCCTCTCCTCTCCTCTCCACTTCTCTGTTCTCTTCTTCCATTCTCTTTCCTTTTCCTTCTGTCTCCCCTCCCTTCTCTTCTTCCCTTGCCCTTCATTTCTCTAAATTCTTGTAACCTACTAATTCTCCTGTTTCTCATCCATAGATACTCTTAGACTCTTTCCCTTGTTCTCCCCTCTGTACCAGAATAATAGAAATTTACCTCTGTGTGTAGGTCAAGTACTAGGATTACAAACATGCTGCACCGTGCCCGACTCTTTTGTATCTCACATTGTCTTTGACAAGTCTTCTATCAGTAGATGAAATATCAACATTCAAGACTTGTCCTTTTGCATAGAGACACCATACATAGAAACCCATTATGATCATGCAAGTCACACCTAAGAGGGTGATGTTGTCATAACATTAGCTAATTCCTTTGGGGCCCATCAATCATCTCATAGAACACCAAGGCATTGGTAGGCAGATGAGAGGAAGGACGCTGTCTCCATCAGCATGTTCACTGCTACCATCCTAAACACCTGACCATACAACTTGGAGGAAAGAATATTGCTCACAGTTTTTTTTTTTTTTTTTTTTTTTGAGGTCTCAGAGTTAAGTCCATGTGAGGTCTGAGGTGTGGAGCTGGAGTGGAGGCCAGGAGAGAGAGAGAGAGAGAGAGAGAGAGAGAGAGAGCGCTCAAGGCTTCCCTCTCACACCATGGAGACCAGAAACAAGAGAGAGTAAGCAATCAGAGGGGATTCAAATACACAAACACAGTCCCCAAGGTCACATCCCCAGGGACCCACCTTCTCCAGCCACACACCACCAAGGCTAAGTTAGCATCCAATAAATCCATTATAATGGCTTTATCTTTTGATGAGATTACAACCCTTATGACTGAACCATATCAACCCTGAACTTTATTAACATATGAGCTTTTCGGGGCACTTTACATCTAACCATAATGCGTGGTGGAGCTTGCTGCAAGCAGGGCTCAGCAGGGCAGGTGGTGCTGAGCCTGGTCCAGCTTGGCTGTGATGATATCTGCTGCTCTTCCCTCTGTTTTGACTCCACCCTGCTGTGTAACCTCAAGTCACCTGTTTCTTCAGTCTTAGCTGCCTGGACCATGAAATCAGATGAAGGGAAACATCCCCTTCAAGCTCTGAGATGATGACTTTCTGCATACAGGGCAGAGCGGAGCAGAAGGCAGAGGAAAGAGAATAATGGAAGCTAATCAACTGCGTGGTTTTGCCCAAGGCCGGCCATATGAAAGTGCAAGTTACTCAGAGTTAGACGATAAATTGAGATTGCCCAGACGTGTGCCTTGCATGCTAGCTTAATTATTCATAATGCCCCCTTTACTCTCAAAAGTGTCACAGTTTGGATAAAAAATCATATGTTCATCCCATTCATAAAGAATATTTTCCAGGGACTCAGAAAAGCAGGCACATTTCTGCCTCTACTGAGCATAGCCCTTCCAGAGTCTGTTTGTTTGTTTTGTTGTTGTTGTTGTTTGTTTTTTAGTTTCTGTTTTTCCTTGATTCTAGCCAGTCAAATCCCACCCATCCAATATGAGTAAGATATATACAGTTAGGTTTGTAATGCTGGTCAGTGACAGCCATGATCTCAAATTGAGACTCTCAACTGCACCCTGCTTGCACCTAGAACCTTAGATTTAGAGATTTGCCACCAACCTTTATCTGCTGGTCTCAAGCTGCCACATGCCCTAAAAATATCCAAAGCAAAAATGCCTTGTGCTTTGCAGCCAACGTGGATGAAATCAGCTTCCAATAAAAATGTTTAAAACAGAAAGTGATGCGAAGGTTTCCAAACCTAGGTATCGCTGCAGAAAAGCTTGATGGATGTTTGGGGATTTTTTAACCTGGGCATTTGTGACCCATCTACAATGATGACTGTCATTCGTAAGGTTGCAAGTGGGGAGGTGTCAATTCCCTCTCCTGCAGTGAAAGACATAACATTCAGACTCATCATTGGGCCATGAGCAGGCATCTGCCCTCCTTCTACTCACTCTGAAGAATTCTTTTCCCCAGTAGGACAATAATTTCCTCATCTCAGCTCTGCAAGATCTCCATTTTATGAGATCTTGGAGACTCAAAGCAGCTATCTACCATCCAAAACAGCCTGCACTTTCGTCTTCAGCTGAGGATCTCCAACCCCTTTTCAAACAAGTATTATTATAACCGTTTTATAAAACCCAGACAGGGAGAGCTCCCCAGTGCCTCCTTGGAGTGGCCAAGTATGGATGTCTTCTCACCAGGCCACATATAGGAACTTCCCTCCTCTTTACCTTTCACTGTCTACACATGAAAGAAGCCAGGGTATTAGAAGGATGAGGATCCCAGAGTCCACAAACCATAACCAAAGGGAGGAGAGGGTGCTAGGTTAAATGACAGCCCGCAAAGGTATGTCCAAATCCTAATCCCAGAACCCAGGAGTGCTTCCTAACATAGCAAAAGAGTTTGCAGAGGGGATAAGCTAAGGATCTTGAGATGGGAAGATGGTCCTGGCTTATCTAAGTGAGCCTGGATATATGGTCACATGTATTCTTACAAAGGAGAAGTAGAGAGAAATAAATTTTCATACACAAGAAGAGCACACAGTCAGAAGCTGGAATGATGTGTGACTGAAGCCACAAACCAAGGAATGCTGGCCACTCCCAGAAGCTGAGAGGGGCAAGAAACAAATTCTCCTTTAGATCAGTAAGGGAAGCATAGCACACCCAACAACTGAATTTCAACCTAGTGAGGCTGATTTTGGAATTTTTTCTTTCATAAATGTAAAAGAATACATTCATTACATAGATTCATTACAATAGTAGTAGGACCCTAATATGGTGGCCACTGCAGTGCTGAGATGTAGAATCAAGAGAGCTGATATGGAGAGTCAGTGTGTGGCAGTGTCAGGGAGGGGGCTAGAATCAATTGCATATCAGACAGACTGGCTTTCCATTACAGACCTTGTGCTTTGAGACCATAATTAAGAAAAATTAGCATTATTTAAACATCAACACTGATCCTGTGGCAGAAAATTTGATAAGCTGTAAGGCTTTTAAATAATGAATAGGAAGGCAACATATATAGTATGTATACACTAAATAAAGGAATGATTTACTTACCAGGTGGGAAATAGTGAGAGAGCATAAAATTTTATCAGCTACTCTGAATGATGCAGTTTAAATTTATGAATTGGGCATGGTGGCATACGCCTGTATTCCCAGATTCCCAGTTCTTGGGAGGTTGAGACAGGAGGGTCACAGGTTTCCAGCTAGCTTCAGCTACTTATCAAGGCCCTCTGCAATGTAGTGAAACTCTGTTTCAAAATAAAAAATAAAATAGGGCTGTGAGGGTATGACTCAAAGGTAGAATTCCCCTGGGTTCAATCCCTAGTATTATACACACGCACACACATGCACACACACACACACACACACACACACACACACACTTAAACTTTTTTTTTCTAAACTTTTCTGGTTTTTTGTTTTGTTTTTTCTTGTGGTACTGGGGATTGAACTCAGGGGCATTCTACCTCCAAGCTATACCCCCCAGCCCTATTTTTTTTTATTATTCTTTATTTTGAAACAGAGTCTCACTAAGTTGCGGAGTACCTACTAGGTAGCTTAGGCTAGCCACAAACCTGGATCCTCCAAGTCTCAGCCTCCCAAATGCTAGGATCACAAGCATGCACCACCACACCCGGCTAACTTTTCTGTTTCATATTTTTGAACACAGGATCACATTGCTCTTGTTCAAGTAATCTTTTTGGACTATGGTTGACTGTGGTTAATTGAAGCCCCCCAAAGCCAAACTGTGGATAAGGGAGGATTTGCTGTGAGATGAACCATCAGTAAAATCTGCTCTGCATGAACACACTTGGGTACTTCCTGGTTGAGGAAGTAGAGCACTGTGGGGCCTATGTGCTCATTCTGGGCAGACAAAAGAAAATACCCCCCGAGGTGAGCCAGGGCCAGACCTGAGAAAGAAGGGACAGGAAGTAAAGAATCAGACATGGCCAAAGACTCAAGCCCCATCAGAATTGCAAAGACTTTGCAATGTGTGTCACTTTTGCTTTCCCACTCAAGAGACAGAAGACTTGGGGACCCCCAGGTGACCAGCAGTATGAACTCTGGCGTTGTTGTTCTTGTTTTGGTACTTAGAGGTATTCTACCTCTGAGCTACATCCCCAGCCCTTTTTATTTATTTATTTATTTTATTTTGAAATAGGGTCTTGCTAAGTTGCTGAGGGTCTCCCTAAATTGCTGAGGTTGGCCTCGAATATGCAATTCTGCTGACTCATCCTCCCAAGTACTGGGTTCACAGGTGTGCCCCACCATCCCCAGCTGGGCTCTGTTCTTATTAACATCATTATCTGAAGAAGAACCAGGTACAGGACAGTGAACTGAGCAAGGGATTTTTTCAGATGACTTTGCCACACCCATTTTCTGGCTACCCTACACTGGCTTAAAAGTCATGGTACCAATTTCCTTGACCTGATTATGACTTATCATATACACATATTGAAATATCACACTTTGATCCATATATATTGAAATAATCAAACTGCCCCATATATATTTAAATATCATACTATACCCCATATATACTGAAATAATCTTTCTATACTCCATATATATTTAAATATCACACTACACCCCATATATACTGAAGTAATCATACTATACCTCATATATGTACTGAAATAATCATCCTATACTCCATATATATTTACATATCACATTACACCCCTAAATAACTGAAATAATTATACTATACTCCATATATACTGAAATAATCAACCTATATTCCATATATATTTAAATATCACACTATACCCCATATATATCGAAATATCACACTGTACCCCATATATATATATATATATATATATATATATATATATATATATATATATATAGTACACTGTACCCCATATACATATATGGTGACTATGTGCCAACTAAAAATAAAAAAATAAGTATTTAAAGAGAACATCAGGGTGTTCAGGCTCTGGCCTGTGGAAACCAGCTTGCTTTTCTCACAGACCCCTCTGGCTCGTCCTCCCTCTGGAGAGCAGCCTTGTCCCCAGGGGGCCCCCAGCCTCCTCTCACCCTTCCTGGAAGTCTCCCCCGCCCCCCACTGCTCATGTGCCTGGCGCCTAACCTTGGCAGCGCTCTGGAGAAGGGGAGATCAAAGGAGCGAAAGTGCTCCTTTCTGGTACTTCAATCAGGGCAAGAAGCAATTAAAATATGAATTAATCTAAGTGAGATGAAAATGCAGATGCGGAACAAGAGCATCCTTCTCACCTTGAACCTGTACTGCCGCCCGCGCTGCGTTGCTCCTGTGATTAAAGACATTTTCATGCCATTAAAAACCTTCTCTTCTAATGCGAAAAACACCGTGTCAGTCAAGTGCTCCGAGCAGCCTGTGTGAGGGCTGCTCTCTTTTGGGTTGAAATCCTTGACCCTTCAGAGTTCTGAGTGGGGGGCCCAACTTAGGAAGGGACACCAACGGCCTGGGAGAGGGTGGCCGTGCAGAATTCTGAAAGAAGTGGAAAGAGCAATGGCCTGGGTCCCCTCTCAGACAGATCCTGGCAGCTTCCTGGGTTCCATTGTGCAGCCTGAGCCCTGGCTGCCACAAGGGACTGGAGGACAGAGCTGAGCAGCCAGACAAGGAGCACATGCCCAGCACTCTGCAATCCCCCCTCTACTTTCCCTACTGTTCCTTTGAAAGGAGAGCTAAGTGGAGCATTTGCTTCCAGATTTTTGATTCTGCTTCTCTGTGGACCTTTTGCAAGGGTGGGGGCGGGGTCTGTGGCCTCACAGGAAAAGATGCAGGTGAGGGAGCCTCTGCTGCTAACCCCTAGAAGCCTTCCATCCTTGGAGACAGCCATTCATGCTCTGGTCCCGGGTTTGAGTCCTTTTGCACATACCACACATCTGACCTTGTCTTTTCCTCCTGTTTTCCTGGCTCTACAGTTTCTCCTGGTTGTTGTCAAGATTATTTGCTCATCTCAGGTTTTGCAGCTTGAGATTCCAGAGAGCTCATTCTGAATCTCCCCTTTGTTCCTTGCCAAACCCAAATGCCCTGGCACTCCCCAGACCCTAGGAACCACTGGCTCGTCACAGTTATTTGGGAATCTCTCTCTCTCTCTCTCTCTCTCTCTCTCTCTCTTTCTGTCTCTTCCTTTCTTTAATTCTCCTAAGGATCTACTGACTGCATTAGACCCAATCGTAAGTCAGAGCTTGCAGTAATGCTGGCTCTAAGAATAAGAGAGAGCCCAGTGTGGTGGCACCAATCTGTAATCCCAGGACTTGAGAGTCTGAGAAAGGAGGATCGCAAGTTCAACGTCAGACTCAGTGACACCCTCAGCAACTTAGTGAAACCTTGTTTCAAAAGAAAATAAATAAATAAGAAATAAAAAGTACTTGGGTGTAGCTTGGATGTAGAAAGTCCCTAGGTTCAATTTCCAGTATACTCCCTCAGGAAAAAATAATAATAAGAGGGAAAGATCCCCCCTGGTGCTCTCTGGAGGTTGTGAGGTCTACTCTAGGACACAGCCTATTCTAGCCATGGCCATCCTGACGCTGACCCTTCACCCAGCTTCTGCTCTGTCCTCCCCATCTTGACAAGTTCCTGTTTAAATCATGATCACACAGATTCCAAAGACACCTAGGATTGAGTGAACGAGGCTCTCTGACTGCAGGCCTCTTAAGAAAGGACCAGAAGCTTAGCATTCACACACTCTTAAACTCCAAAGGGCAGAACTTGTGTCCATGAGACGTGTCATTCAAACAATGCCGAGACCCAACATTTCCAAATGTCATCCTAATTTACCACAGCATTCTGCCTTTAACAAATGCTATGCAAGATGCCTCTCACATTTCTCCTCTGTCTCCTCTACATTCCCAACTGCAGGAAATGCAGGAGTGTGCTGGGCCATGCCACCAGTAGGGAGGGGACGTCACACTGCTTTGGGCTCACCACCTGCTGTCCACTGCACCCTGGAGCCCCCCTCCACCAAACCCATTCTCCTAGTGTCCATGTGCCCTCTCTCACCCGTACAACTTTAGAGGAGGCACAAAGTGTCTCTTTACCTCTGAGTTAAAACCCAAAGCCCCTTAGACTCCCAAGCAGCCAGCCAGCCAGCCCCCTGCCCCCTCCCCAAACTCATCCTCCTGTCACTTTAGGTCTCCAGGGGGAAAAGGCATCTCTTAGGCAGA
The DNA here is from genome assembly GCA_004027655.1 of Graphiurus murinus. Lineage (NCBI taxonomy): Eukaryota > Metazoa > Chordata > Mammalia > Rodentia > Gliridae > Graphiurus > Graphiurus murinus. Next base: position 79,417 of record PVLC010002429.1, on the reverse strand, counting down.
AGGTATTACACCATCAGACACCAAAAGGGGTCTGTGAAACAGCCTAACCTATAGTCTCAAGAGTGAAAGAGTAAAGCTGTGGGTGGGGTGGTGCACTCCAGTAATCCCAGTGCTGGGGTGGCTGAAACAGGAGGAATGCAGGTTCAAGGCTATCCTCAGCAACTTAGCAAGGCCCTCTGCAACTTAGTGAGACCCTGTCTCAAAATAAAAAGTAAAAAGGGCTATGGATATAGCTGCTCCGAGGTAAAATGTCCCTGGGTTCAATCTCCAGTACCACACATACAAGAAGAAGGAAGAGGAGAGGAGGAAGAGGAGAAGGAAGAGAAGGAGGAAGAAGAAGAAGAAAGAGAAGAAGTCGAGGTCATCCTTGGAGGAGGAAGAAATTGAACTTCCAAAATTCCTAAAACTGTTTCAACTTGAGGAAGGAGGTCAGTGGGGCTCATAGTGCTCCCTCCTATCTTCCAAGTACTCTGTTTCCTCGCACTCCTTAGTTCTGCCAATTGCAGACGGGGAAGAGGTCACTTCAGCTCACTTCTCTGCCCACTATGCCCAGATGATGAGTCTTACCCTCTCTTCCCAACCTCTTAGAAGCACTCCTGGCACTTTGGTTTTCAGAAAATGTTACTATTATTATCTTTGCTACTATCATTATTAATATTTATATTACCACCAGAGCCCCTTCCTGGGCAATCAATTTTTTTATATTCTTGTGGATTCCTCTCTCTTTTGGTCTTGGCTCCCTGGCAGAGCACCCCCTGCTATGTCACTTTCTGCAAACAGCTCCTCCTGTCTCTGCTGGGACTCCTAGTCAGTGTTGATCCTCCTTTCCCAGGTGGCCTGAGGTTTGTCACCACACTGGAGAACCAACAGTGCAGTCCTCACCTGCCGGAGGGGGGCAGTCTGGGAAAGTCTGGGAAGAGCTCTCTATTTGCTTCACATTTCGATCCTCTTGACGTTTCCTCATATTTGGTCTCAGCTGTAAGAAATCACTGCATAGCCAGGTGTGGTGGTGCACACCTGTAATCTCAGTACTTGGCAGGCTGAGAAAGGAGGATCATAAGTTCAAAGCCAGCCTCAGCAACTTAGCAAGGCTCTCGGCAAACTCAGCCAGAGACCCTGTTTTAAAATTTGAAAAAAATAGGGTTGGGGGTGTTGCTTAGAGGTAAGATGCCCCTGAGTTCAATCCTCAATGCCACAAAAAATTTAAAAAATAATAGTAATAAAGAAATGACTGCTCAAGGAGATGCTTCTTTCCTTAGTGCACTGAGCTCTTAGAGTATTAATGTGCTTGGAAAACAGGGCCTGTGCTCTTTTTCATTTGGCTGGGTGGCCCCCTTCCCCATGTCACTGGAGGGCATGGACACAGAGGGGATGGCCAGGAAGGAAGAGCACTTTTCTCCCTTCTTGCTAACTCTACAAACATCCAGCAGACACTGTCAATGGCTGGGATGGAAGGACCAGCATCCTAGAAGCAGGGAGTCAGACTTGCTGACATTGACAACTTGCTCGTCATTAGTCAATACGCCCTGCTCAACCTCCATCAGGTTCCCACAAGCCAGGGCTGGCCGCGGCCGCTCAGTTGGGCACCCCTCTGAATGTCAGTGTGCCTGTGCGCACGTCCCAGCCGAAAATGAGAACTCGCCCATCATCGGCGAGATGGATTGGGCTGTAATTGATTTTCCATAGACAAATGCTTTACATTTTGGTAAACCCTTTGTAACATCTTAGTCAAATTAAACCGAGCCCTTTCAAGTCAGATTTATAGTCCATAGGATTCCACTTAACAGAGACAGGCGATGCAATTTCAGGGCAATTTACAGGGTATTTCGTTTAGACACAGAACCAATCCTTGTCAAGGCCCTGGAGGTAACAAGAAATCTTCCTCTACTCATTTGCTTAGAAGCAGCTGTAGTTCATTCTACCAGGGCCGAATAGCACGTGGCCCCTTGCAAGTGGCTTGGTGTAGTAGGTTTTATGACCCGTTTTGATTGAAAGGGCAATCACCAAAAGGAGGGGAGAGAAAAGAAAGCAGGATCTGCCCAGGATATTCAAAGCCTTTGTATGATTTAAGAAATGGTGACCATGCTGAGTGCACAAATTACTACAGGGCCTGCTTCCTGCAGCCCCTCGCAGATCAGAGTTGGGACGTAAGCCCTGGCTGGATTTCTATCCCTACCTGACTCCTAGACAGAATCCCTTGAGCAGAGTGCAACTTTCCCAACTGTACACAGCTGCCCTCAGAGAGGGAGCTCAGGAAATTTACATACATGCAGTACTTACTTTAATGCACACTGCACTAGGAGGGTTTGAGTTTCTGTCCTCATTTTATGAACAAGGAGAGCTGGGAGAGATTATACATTGTGTTTATGCACATGTAGGTTGAGCTGGGATTCTAGCTTTGGTCTGTCAGATCCTAAAACTCAAGCTATCTCCAAATCTGTAGTGAAATGTGAGTTCAGTTGAAGAGCCTGGGAATCTTCTTTCCAGGGAAAAAGGAAGAACTGGCAAGGGCTGAGGCTCAAATCTTTGGAGGTGGTATTGGCAGGGAGGAGCATGTTCTCTGGGGGCATTCAGCTTCTGCTACAATGACTGTACTGGTAGGAGGGAGGGCAGTTTTGTCTATTGACAGAGTTCTGTCATCAGGATGAAACTACCTTCCTGTTGACCCAGAAAATGTCAAGCCTAGAGTCTGAACCAGTGACTGCTGGTCCCTGTTCTACAGGACCTGCAGGAAAACCTGGGACAAGAGAGGAGCTCAGACCAGCCACTCCACCCTTCCCAGTCTCTGTTTGGCACTGGGAAAAGGCAAACATCCTCCTGAGCATATTTCAGGCTTGTGAAAATCAAAAAAGGAAGCAAATAGACTCCTATGTCCTTTATATCCTTGCAAGTGACATGAAAAAATAAAGAAAATGAGTTGCCTCTTTTATGTGTATGTATGGAACTGGGGCTTGAACCTAGGGACATTCTACCTCCAAGCTACACCCCTAGCCCTTTTTATGTTTTGTTTTTAAACAGGGTATCACTAGGCTGCTCAAGTTGCTAAGATTGGCCTCGAATATGCAACCCTCCTGTGCCGGCCTCCCAAGTACTGTGTTGCCTTTTTGACAAAGCAAAATCGATCCCATTTAAAGGACCATCTTTTATGCTGAGATTAAACCCTATTACTATTTTGTTTTTAAATGACCTTTATACATTAAGGAACTTAATTGTGTGTGTGCGCACGTGCGCAGGCATCTGTATGTACAGAGTTCTCTGGTAGTTTGTTTTTTGTTTTACAAATTCACTAAGCTGGGTGTGGTGGCACACACCTATAATCCCAGTACTTGGGAAGCTGAGACAAGAAGATGGCGGGTTCAAAGCCAGACTCAGGAACTTAGTGAGGCTCTCAGCAACTTAGCAAAACTGTTTCCAAATAAAAAATAAAACGACTGGCAGTATAGCTTGGAGGTTGAAGGCCCCTGGGTTCCACCCCTAGTATCACAAATAAATAAATAAATAAATAAATAAATAAAATAAATTCACTAACATGGAAGAAAATTAAAATTTGGCAAGCTTTTGCCACTAAATGTCAGTATCAAGAGTGTGTATATGTGCATGTGCGCGCACACACACACACACACACACACACATACATGCACCCGTGTGCATTTAAGTTTAGAGATCCAGAATTCCAGCATTCTGGAAGTAATTGTCTTCAATGTAGAGAACTAGCGTTTCCTGAGTGCCAGTCTCCTCCTTTAATCCCCAGGACAGCCCTGCATGCCAAGTATCGCTGATTGGAGTATCTGCTGTTACTCAAAGGACCTCTGCATCTTGTCCCATTTTTCACAGCTCAGAAGTTAAAGCATCAAACACGAGTCTCTAATGCTAAAATACCAGGGTTTCTGGATTGTTTGCTTTTTGCTTTGCTGCGCTGTTTAATAGCTGACTTTTCTTCATGTAGTTCCACACAGGGAGACTCAGAGGGAATGTTCTGGATTTGAATATAATCAGTAAAACTTCATTAATCTCTTCCCCTGGCTTCCACAATGTCAAGTATAGTTGGTTCCAGAGAACATGTAGGACCCAACTGGCCAGATGTTTGGCATCTATGACCCAGTGCACACAAAGAGCCGCTGGGGACTACAAACCCCACTCCATGGGCGTGTGTGTGTGTGTGTGTGTGTGTGTGTGTGTGTGTGTGTGTGTGTGTGTGTGTGTTGTATGTGTGGCATTGGGGATGAAACCCAAGGACATTTTCCCTCTCAGCTACACCCCTAGCCCTTAATATCACATTTTATTTTGAAACAGTGTCTCGCTAAGTTGCCAAGGCTGGCTTCAAACCTGAGATCTTCCTGTCTCGGCCTCCCAAGTACTGGGATTTCAGGCATGTGCCACTGCACCCAGTTCCATGGACTTTTTTGGTTTGCTTAGATCTGTGTTTCTTATAAACTTTGGAACCCTCTGAAAATTAAGCTCCATAAGGGCATGGGATGCTGTACTTATAATAAATACTCAAAAAGTATTTGATGAATTAATTAATTAATTAATTGACCCACATGAGTATATGATAAAAGTGATGACCCACCTTCCCAGAACACATGAACAGAGGCATGTGAACAGCACTGTGCACAGAATTTTCAGGTCCCACCACCCCTGAAGCCTATCCATAGATACAGAAAGGCTTGAACCAGTTTCTTGGGAAGTAATAGCCCTTGGCATTTTCCATGATGGAGAGAATCGAGGTCCTTTTGGCTACTGACTCTTTCTTCCATTTTGATGGGCAATTGGACAGTGTGAAGTCACTGAAACTTTGTCTGGCTCACACATTGCTTTGCTATTTAGCCTGGATATCTTGGGCCTTTCTAGATCTAAGAGGATAAAATGAGGAATAACAGCAATCACATAGGGAGGTTATGTAATCTGCCAGATGCTATGTTAGGCATTTTATGTACAATTGATCAAACTTCATGGCAACCCTACCTAGTAGATGTGATTGTTCCTGTTTCTCAGATGATGAAAGTGAGGTTCAGAGAGGTCAAGTAACCTGCCCACAGCTCTGCAGCGAGGAAATGTCTGTGTCAGAATTTGAACCCTTCATCTTCCCAAATCCAAATCATTTGCTGTTCTCAGTGTAACAGTGTAACCTCCTGGTTTGCAAGGACCCTGGTAATATTGAAAGCCTGTGTGTGTCATCAGTTCTAGGAGACATAGTCAGTCCAAATGTGTACCCCAGTGCTGACACCCTAACCAAGTTAACATAACCAAAATAACCAAGTAAGCAAAGACTTTGAACTTTGAAGGCATCTCTCTTCTGACTTCTGAATTTTAAATATTCCACTTGTGTTTTTCTTCAAAATCGTGCACACAATTGCAGCCTGATTCAGCTGTGTATGTGGAATGAAGGGAAGTGATAGACTCCTTCAGGATGCTAGCCCTGAGCTAGGTGAGGCTTAGGTGACATGAACTAGCCCATGATAGGTCCAAGATATAGCCCAGTTACACTGTTCAAAGGGATGCAGAACACTCAGACATAATGTGGGACTCAATTAAGATTGGAGATCTCAGGAGTTTTGACAAAGGAGTCTTTTTCCTATTGTAACCTCTAAGCTCTAAATTCTTTTCCCTGGAAAGTGAGGTAGCAATGAGGAAGCGAAGTGTCAGGGCTCCAGTGAAGATGATAGGGAGTAAGAAAGCAGCTTCATTCTTAATCAGATCTGTCATATTTTTGCACCAAAGGTTCATGTGTTAGTGGCTTGGTGTTCAGTCGGGCCATGTTGGGAGGTGGAGTGGACCTTTCAGAGGCAGAGCCTTGTCAGAGGTCCTTAGGTAACTGGGGGAGCGGCCTCAGAATTTGTTCCCCGTGCAACTGAGCTGTCATAAAAGTAAGACTGAGCCCTGAGAATCAATCTCTGGCTTGCTGTCTTGCAATGTGATCTCTTGCCATCACAAGCGCCATGAAGTCCTCACCAGAACTGAGCTGATACATATATATATGGTGAAGCCAGGTATGATGGTGAGCACCTGTAATCCCAGCAATTTGTGAGGCTGGGACAGGAGGATTGGGAGTTTGAGGCCAGCCTGAGCAACCTACAGAGATTTTGTCTCAAGATTTAAAAGAGAAGGGGAATGAGTTTATAGCTAGTGATAGAACACCCCTGGTTTCAATCCTAGGACTGCAGAAAATAAAAATATTGTGAAAGATTTCAAATACACAAAGGTAGACAAACTAGTACAGCAAAGTACTGTGTTACCTCAGTAGCCACCAGCTTTCTGCCAGTCTTGATTCATCCTTACAATTGTATTATTGCAATTTTTTAACTACTCCTTTTGTGTATGTATCTGTCCTCAAAATGCATCCCAATTTAAGCCAGATGTGGTGGTGCATGCATAAAATCCCAGTACTTGGGAGGCTGAGGCAGGAGGCTGAAACCAGCCTTAGCAACTTAGCAAGACCCTCAAAAACCTAATGATACCCTGTTTCAAAACACAAAATAAAAAACAAGGGCTGGAGGTATAGCTCAGAGGTGGAATGCCTCTTGGCTCAATCCCCAGTACCCTCCAGCACACATAGACACACAAAATGCATCCCAATGGAGACATTGTGTTTAAAGTAGCCAGAATTATTTGCAGTTTAAAGAGCAAGGAATTTGTGGGCAATGCAGCCTGCTCATTAAATCTAAAGAGGGTGAAATTTTAAATTATGCATATGCAGAGTAGGGAAGGCCTCCACCAGTAAACCACAGAGATGGAGACCCATCTTTCATTCTGGCAACATCGGCTCCCTGGGATCTGTTGAATCAAGCTGTATTCCCCAAAGTACTGGGATCTTTTATATTAGTTTCACTAGGGTAGTTCTGGTTCTTACTTGTAGCAGAGCTTGGTAAATGAGAGGCCACCTGAGAAGCAATTAAACTAAACCAGAAAATCTTTCCTGTTCGTTTCATCTTGTCCTTAAATAGTTTACACATCAATTGAACTGGGAAGAACTCATGGTGGTTTATGATGATTGCTCCAGTAGGGGTCAGTGCCTAATGAGTTGGGTACTTATCTGTGACCCTGACAAGATGACTGTAAATGAACAGATAAGAGGACCGATGGGACTCCTTCTCAAAGCTGCCCACAGAATCCAGAGAACAGAAGCCCGCGGAGTTAGGAAGACAGAGAAGCAGAAGCCAGTGGAGTTTGGAAGATTGAAATTCCCAGGACTTTTAGGTTAGAAAAATAAGGTTTTGATTCTATTCTAAGCTCTTGGTAAATTACAAAATGCCTATTCCACGTATTTTTTGTTCTGGTACAACACTTATTCTCCTGCCTTTATAATATCTCATAAACTGTGGTTCCCATTAAATGACTCAGTTGATGAGGATGTCTTCGTGTGTGTGTGTGTGTGTGTGTGTGTGTGTGTGTGTGTGTGTTGCTGGGGATTGAACCCAAAGGCATTCTACCTTTGAGTTACATACCCATCCCTGTTTTACTTTTCATTTTGAAACAAGGTATTGCTAGACTGCTGAGAGTCTACCTACCTTGCTAAGGCTGTCCTCAAACCTGCCATCCTCTTGTCTCAGCCTCCCAAGTACTGGAATTGCAGGCATGTGCCACCATGCCCAGCTAGATATCTCCAATTATTACAAAATATATGCATGTTGGCAAGATTTGGGGGGGACATGCTGTCCCCAAATCTGGCACCTTGGCATATTAAATATTTTAATCTGAAGGCATTTGAGAAATACCAGGTGCAGAAAGATCTTTCTCTGAAGCAGGCCATGAGACCCTCAGGTGAGAGGTGCCCTGTCTGGACCCAGAGGAAAGGAGCATCCTGTCTCCAAAGACAGAGGGGCACCAGGGAGAATGTCAAGCAACAAGCCTTGCTATATCCCTGTCTGCTACTCTTGGTTCACACACTTTCATCCTACCACATTTTTCCCTTGTGTTCTGGTCAGCATTCTTGAAGCTATAATTTAAAATATTGACTATGTAACTTAGAGGAAAGGTTCATTTTCTATGGTTTGGGGTTCAATCCTTGTGAGGCCAGGAACCAAGGATCTCAGGGCATGACCACAGAAGGCGAAGAGAGGGAGAACACATGAGCTGGGCTTTTCACATCTTAGAGGCTGGAAGCCAGAGAGAACAAGCCAGGGGAGGAGGAATCATTTACATAATCCCCAAAGGCCACACCCCAAGGACCCAACTTCAGTCATTCCCTACTGGCCTGGGTCTCCACCCAGATAAATTCATTACAATCCTCATGACTCAATTACATCAGCTCCAAATGTTAAAAATTATCTCTTTAGGGGATATTTTATATCTAACTATACCACCTTGTGTCTCCCTTCTTCACCAAATTTTGTATGAAAACACTTGTTAGCCCAATGTGGTGGCACGCACTTGTAATCCCAGTACTTGAGAGGCTGAGACAGGAGAATTGCAGGTTTGAGGTCAGCCTCCTCAACTTAGTGAGGCCCCCAGAAACTTAGTGGGACCATGTTTCAAAAAAATAAAAATAAAAATAGGGCTGGGGTATAGCTCAGAGTTAGAATTCCCCTGTGATCAATCTCTGTTACCACAAAAAGAAAGCAAACAAAAAATTTTTGGTTTAACTATTTCTTCAGATCTTCATTCCTTTTGAAGACTCTGTGTCAATTGATGTTGAACTTATATTATATGAACTTGTGTGCCTTTCTTTCTCTCATCTGTCTTCTGTGATGGGGAACCCAGCTGAGAGCTTACAAGGGTAAAAGGAAAATAACGGTTTTCCTTCCCCACGATGTCAATGCTAATCTCATGGACTGTGACAGTGAGGCCTATTCCGTAGACCATTACAGAAACACACTGAAAATGGAACAAAACAAAGCAAAAGTCTTAGTACAAGTGCATTTTAAAGTTAAACAGATAAAATACTACTGATTTTGACATCCTACAACATCATCAAAATGCTCAGAATCAGCAAACTGGGATAAGTTATCTCTTCACTGTTCACAAGCTGCAGTAGCCAGGCTTTTCCTGGGTGATCCACATCTCCTGAGACAGGGCTCAAAACTCTGATGCTAGAAAGTTCCTGGGAATGAGAGGAGCTGGTGGGGAGTCAGGACAATGACAGCATAAGTCTGCAGATCAGTGGCAACTGATCCCCAGCCCTGGCATCAGGGAGGTAGACCACAGAGGGTGATGAGGACTAAGGCCACATGAATGGCACAGGCCAGGCATTAATTAGCTCCAGTCAAATTCAAATGAAGAGGATGTGCTACCAGATAACATGATTTTTCAGGAGAAGCCATAAATTTAGAGAAAATCTCCTGATTTTTAAATGTTGACAAGAGTAATAAATTCAGGAAGAAAGGAAGGGAGAGACTGAGGGAGGGAGGGAGG
>PVLC010002429.1:0-69966 GCA_004027655.1 Graphiurus murinus | reverse complement strand
AGAAATTCACAAGCCAAGTGCAGCTTCTGTGAATGCCAGGTAAGGCACAAAGATGGTAGATCCCCGAAGGACAGATGGATCTCTGTGTCTGAGATTATGCCTCCCTGCTTTTGCCCTCACAGGGTGCTGGAAACAACCACCGCAGGACAAAGAACAGGGGGAGGCAGGATTTCCCCTAACTTCTCCTGAGCCAGATCTCATCCTATATCCTCATTTTGCACAAACAGATATGAGTCACATACAGAGCAAACCCATACTCAAATATAAACACATGGATGCATTTTTAAAGCAAGGCACATATGACTGAGTTATTATTCATTTCTTCAAATTACCCATGCTATTACTCCAGGAGTATGGGTCACAGAATTTAACATCAATATTTAATTTGAGATCCATTGATTCAATAAATAGAATGAGCGTGTGTTTCTGGTGTGTCCACTGTGGCTCGATATTGCACAGAGCAGAGAAACCAGTGCAGGTCCCTGCTAAGCTGCACTCCAGGGGCAGGAGCTGTGTTCTTTACCATGCACAATGGTCACTTCAGGGATAGCCAGCGCTGCTCCTTTTCTGTTCTTACCTCCCAGGCTATGTGCCCCAAACATCCCTTTCTTCACTGAAAAATGAGTGCTTCTTGGATTTGCAGAAAGGATTCATGATAGTTGTCTCAGCCAACATTCTCATTGCTATAATCCTAAAGACCTGTTCACACAACTTAGAGGAAGGAAGATTTATTTGCTCACAGTTTCTTAGAGTTTCTGGGTTCAGTCCATGTGAGGCCAGGGTTCTTGGATCTCAGGGCATGGAGGAGGAAAGCAGAGAGAGGGAGAGCACTCGACTCTGCTCCTCACATCATGAAGGTCAGAAGCAGAGAGAGCCAGCAAGCAAGGGATTCAAAGACACAAGCACAGTCCCAAGGGCCACAGCCACAGGGAGCCACCTTCTCCAGCCACACTCTACCATCTTTCATTACCACCTAGACAAATCCATCTTAATGCATTTATCTACTAATGAGATTGCAACCCTCATGACTCAATTACATCAAGTCTAATCACCAATTTATGAGTTCTTCAGGGGACAGTCTGTATCTAACTATAATAATAGTTGGTGTGTTTGTTTATTGTGGTGCTGAAGATTGAATCCAAGGGCATTCTATCTCCAGGCTATATCTCCAGGCCTATTTTTATTTTGTATTTGGAAACAGGATCTCTTTAAATTGCTAATAACCTAAGCTAAGTTGCTACGGCTGGCTTCAAACCTTCAATCCTCCTGTCTCAGTTTCCCAAGTACTGGGATTGCAGTCATGTGCCACCACACTCAGCTCATGATAGAATATGAAAGTCCCAAGTTCAATGCCTGGTGCCTCTTATATGTTGATTTTTTTTATAACATTTCTGTGCTTTGCCTTCCTAATCTACACATGGAGGATAATAATAGTTCCTAACTCTGAAAATTGATAGGAAGAGTAAAAGAGATCATGTATATATAGTGATTAGAATAAAGTCTGGCATATACTGTGTACTCAATATATATAAATATTAGCTACTAATTTTTAATACTTATTATTATTATTATGTAGACATTATTATAGGAAAAGTCTACTATTGTACTGGGTTATCCATGGCCTAAATGAAATATTCTTCATAAACAGAAGTGCCCTGTAAGTAATTCCAGACACTTGGTCCTCTGCTCACACCTTTCCAGTAGGTGGGAGTGGTAATTAGTGTTTTGATTTAAAAGAGATAATAAAGTGTGGTGTAATGGCATTCACCTATAATCCAACTCCTTGGGAAGCTGAGACAGGAGGACTGTAGGTTTGAGGCCAGCCTCAACAACTTAGCAAGACCTTCAACAACTTGGTGAAACCCTGTTTCAAAATAAAAAGAGTTGGGAGTGTAGCTCAGAGGTAGAATGTCCCTGGGTTCAGCCCCTAGTACCAATATATATCATGGTGCACACATAGAGTTAACTAGCAGTGGTAAGGCTAATGTTCTGAACTCCAGACACCAAGTCTATGAAGTCTTCTTCCACTGTATGCAGATGAATGACTTACACTAAGGCAGGAGTCAATTCCAGAGAGGAAGGCAGTTTCCCCTCCGCATACCTTCCTCCAACTCAGCTTTCCAATTGAGTAACATGAGAATAGACCACCCTGGCAGAGGGGATGAAGTTGGTGGAGTAAGCAGGACCATCAAGGAAACTGAAGAGCCAGGAAGAAGAAAATGGGCACCATCCTTGTGCATTAATCTCACTTCTTGGAGCACAAGTTGCATTGATGTATTTATTTATTTTGGGAAGGAGTAAAAATGAGAAAGGAAGATGAACTGGATTCTTTTCTTTTCTTTCTTTGGTACTGGAGATTGAACCCAGGGGCAATCTACCTCTGAGCTATACCCCCAGCCTTATTTTTTTTTATTTTGGAACAGGGTCTTGCTACAATGCTGAGGCTGGTCTGGAACCTGCTATCCTCCTGACTCAGCTTCCTCTCAGCTTCCCATGCACTGGGTTTACAGTGTGTACCACCACGCCTGGCTTGCACTTCCTTCTTGCTGCCATCAGCCAGGTGTCTGAGGAATTCCCTTAACATGCACTTTCTTCAGTTTCCCCATTTGCAATAATAACATTTAAGTGTCTGAAAGGTACTGGAAAGTCCTTGAAAGAAAGACAGTCCATAAAAGAAAATGGTTGTCATCATCCTTTGGAGTCTTTGCTCTTGGCATCCTGGTGGCTCCAGCCATCGAGGGGGGCCTGAGAGAGCAGTAAAGAGGAGGAGGTGGGGAAGAGATGGAGTCCTGTTCAGCTAAGACAGCAAGACGGCAGGTTGTGGGCGGCTGCTTAATTATGAGCCCCTCCCTCTTGGAAGGAAAAGCTGGCAGAAAGCTTTATCCAATATGAATAGAGGCCTCAGAACAGCAAGAGGAGACGAGAAGCTGGCTAAAATGACACGTGGCATGGGGGAAGGTTTAGCAAAGGAGCAGGGATGCCATCTGCCACCTCCCTCTGTTAGCTGGCTGAGGAGGAACCCCCTGGTGCACAGCCTGTCTGAGACCTGAGTCACCACAGACAAGCAGCTGTGTGATCCTGTCCTTAAGCATCAGGTCAGCCCCTTTTCCTAGGTCCTCAGGGACTGTGCAACCTGCCGTAGGAGGTGATGTCACAGGGCATTGATAGAGGTGAGGGAGCGTAGGCAACTGAGCTGCTCCAGGCTGGCTGCAAAAAAAGGAAAGTCAGCCTCCAGAAAGCACCCAGGTCAGTGGACAGAAAGCTAGCAGAGGGAAAGAGCTGGAAGCAGGGCTGAATTCCAATGTGGGTATCCACATGTGCATACATTCCAGCAGGTGTGCAGAGCCATCCAAACACAGACACCTGCATGTGCACAGACCAGGATCACAGGCCTGGGCAGAGTGGCAGCAACTTGTGTAGTTCAGAAAGGGAGAGGAATGGAACAGTAAGGAAACTTCATGATTTCCATATGTTGTTACTGAATCAAAGAATTTTGGAAATAAATTGTATGTATGTATGTATGTATGTATGTATATATGTGTGATTTGGACTGAAATTCAGCAGGCACTTTCAAATCAATGCATCTTATACAAAAATGGTACCAAGGTTTATTATTGTATGAATACTTGAGAGCATGGGAGAAAGAAAGAAAATAAAGGAAAGAGAAGAAAGGAAGTTTGGCTTATTTCTAAACAGAAGATAGTTGTTGGTACAGACATATTTAAAAAGGAGAAGGGTGGCCGGGTACAAGATGGCTTAGACCTCATATTTTCTCCATTCTGTTTTCTTCTATTTGGGTGAATGGGGAGGGTCACCTTGCACTTTCTTTCCAGGCAGCCAGCTCTCTGGTAATGGAGTCAAAGTGAGTTCACAGAAGGAGGAAGAATTGGGAGGTGAAGTGTGCAGAGGCAGAGCCGGAGCAGAACTTTGAGGAAAGAACACAGTTAGCTATCCAGGAATTCTTCCTCTGTTCTTTTTCATGGTTTCTTTTTTATTCTTCTTTGTTATTTGGTTAGGGTCTCTGTTTATTTTTAACATTTCAGCCACAGCTGCAAAGCAGAGAAAAGAACCATGATGTGGGGCCACAAACCACAGGCCTTTTTGCAAATGTTACTTGGGACTAACGGGAAAAAGTTGAGAATTAGTTTTTAGGAGCCGAGAAGCCAGTCTCTGCCAGTATTTTCCCGGTTCCCCAAGGAGCACCTGTTTCCACAGCAACCATAACTTGAGAATGCTGTCCTCAAGCTAACTATACCGGGAAAATATTGAGTCGGGGCTATCAATTCTGGATGAGCAGAAAGAACACTGGAAATGAGTCACAAACCTCGCGTGGATTGGGGAGTTTTGAAGAAACTGGTTCTGTGGTTAGAGGCAGCTGTCAGTACCCATCCTTAGCTCTGCCCTGGTGACACCTAACTAAGTTCCTGCCAGCTCTCGTCCCCATTGAACTTGGTGACTCATCCTGCCATCCCCACCTGATGATGATAATGATGATAACCAGGGTGATGGTGAAGGTGACAGCAATAACAATGATGATAATGACAGTGATGGTATGGATGGCAGTGATGATGGCCACCATGACAATTGATGGTGACAATGACAGTAATGATGACAATGGTGGTAGTGATGATGGTGACAAGTGATCATCATGATGACGGTGACATGGTGATGGTGATGGTGATGATGAAAATAACAGTAATCATAGCAGAAATGAACATTGTTTGCTAAGTGCTTCATATGCACTTTATTTTGCTCCACAGAGTACATGCTATTCTTGACCCATTTCACTGATGGAAAGATACCAGAAGCTCTGAGAAGTTAAATAAACAGCCAGCAAGAAGGACCTGATATTCAGTGCTGTATAACAACAAAGTTATTCTTTTTAGCAGCTTAACATCAGATTCTGAAACAGACTGTTTCAATTCAATTCTGACTAGACCCTACCAACTGTGCCTACATATCATCATCTGTGAAATAGGAGCAGCAATAATAGCTCCCTCCTGGGGCTTTTGTGTGTGTGACAGAGAGAATTAAAAGACTTAATGTATGCAAAGCAGTGTTTTCTAACTTTCATGTGCATATAATTTACCTGGGGATCTTGTTCAATGCACTTTCCATTTTGGAAGATCTGGGGTAAGGCCTGGGAATCTGTATTTCTGACAAGCTCCCAGTTGCTCCTGGGGCTACAGGTTTGCAGACCTCAGCCTAGTTAGCAAAACTGTAAATCACCTGAAGTGGTATATAATAATACAATAAAGAGATGTAGGGTGTTGTTATCACTGTTATGATTTGAGCCTCCCCTAGCCACAGCCCTGAGCTAGACCAAGTGAATTTTCTGAAGGGTTGCAGCCCTGGAAATTGCCACTAACTATACTCCCAGACCCTAATATTCCTCCTCCTACCCTTTCACACCCATCCTCCTTCCTCCCAGGACAAACCTCTATGATTGATATTGTTGGCCTTGGTTAGACAGAAATTCCTGATGCCACAAGGGAAAGAAGAGGCCTTGCCCACCATTTCCTGTGTTCATCCTCCGTTCCTGGGCCATTCCTGCCTCACTATCTCTTTTACTTTGCACATCTGGACCACAAATAGCTGTGATCACCTTAAAGGCAGAAATCCAGACACAATTTCCTCCAAATCACTTTTTTGCTAAGCATCATTTTGTTTCCAGTTCTAAGAGTCATTGATTCATTATTTCTAATGTGTCAACTAAAAAAAGAAGGAACACACCATGGCAGGAAGCATGAATGGGCTTGTCCTAGCCCACTTTCCATTGCTATAACAGAATACCTGCAGCTGGGTAATTGTAAAGGTAAGTTTATTTCTCACAGCTATGGAGGCTAAGTCCAAGATCAAGGGACTGCCTCTGGTGATGGCCTTCTTTCTACATCACAACATAGTCGAAGGCATCTGATGGTGAGAGGACAGGTGAGAGCTAGCTCAGGTCTTTCTTCTTTTTATAAAGCCCCTAATCCATTAGGACCTTTCTACGCTGTTGGTGAGAGTGTAAATTAGTACAGTCACTATGGAGATCAGTGTGGAGATTCCTCAGAAAACTGAGAAAAGATCCACCATATGCTATAGCTATACCACTCCTGGGTATCTTTCCAAAGGGATTAAAATCAGAATATTATAGTGATACATGAATATCCATGTTTATAGCTGCACAGCTCACAATAGCCAAATTATTGAACCAACCTAGGTGTCCATCAATAGATGAATGGTTTACAAAATTATGGGAAATACTCAGCAATAAAGAAGAAAGAAATTATGTCGTTTGCAGAAAACTGGATGGACCTAGAAAACATTATATTAAGTGATATTAGTCAGTCATAGAAAGTGAAGGGTCCTATGTTTTCTCTCATATGCAGAAGCTAGGGAGTATCAAGATACAAGAGGGACCTTAGATAATGGAGAAGAATTCCCAGTAGAGCAATGGAGGAAGTCTACAGGAGAGTGGAGTGAGGGGGGAGGAGAATTAACAAAGGAAACACTTCCATTGATGTTATGCACATATGTAAAATTATCAACGCTAATTTCAATATCATGTATGAGAACAGGGAGGGAGTGGGGGAAAGCTCACCAAGTGCTGTGTGCACATATGGCCCTATCAGTCTGAACTACATTATGATGTGAGACTACAGAGCACCAATAGAAGTATTAAAAATAAAAATGAGATTCCACAGGTCTGACAAAAAAAAGCCCCTAATCCCATCATGGGTTCTACCCTCATAACCTCATCTTCCCCTAAATTCCATCCTAAATGTCCCACCTCTGAACACCATCAGCATATGAAGTTGAGGATTGGGTTTCTGACTCATGAAGTCTTGAGGAACACGACCAGACCATGGCAGGGCTACTCCCATGAACAGCCTTCATCCTACACTGTCCGCAAGAATTGACTACCTGAGCACACAGACTTCACCTCTCCTGGAATCTCCACACACATGTCTTCATCTCAAGAAGGAGCAAGGGAATGTGTCTGCTTTCTCCTGCCTCTGACCCAAGGAGGAGGGCAGAGGGGAGTGGAATGACTGTATCCACACACCCACTTGGCTGGGCACTGGTGTGATGCCCAGGTCTACCTTCCAGGAAAAGGATGGTTCTTTGAAAGCTGGGGGTAGTTGTCAGTGATTGTCCACTTCAGGGCTACCTCTTCTGTAAGGGTATAAACTTTGGCCATCCAGTCCACCATAAACAACTCTGAATAACTCTTAGGACTCAAGAGCTCCCCTTGCAATTCATCCAAGTTCAGTATCCTTGAACTTGGAATATCAGGGTGGATTTGTCTCTCTCCCCATTCCTGCTTGCTCTTACTCCCTTCCCTAGGTGTTATTCCAAGGGCACTCCAGATGCTATAACTGGTTACCAAAACCTTGGTGGCTTCAAATTACAGAAATGTTTCCTCTTATAGTTTTTTGGAGGTCAGGCATCTCACTAGGCCAGCATGAAGATGTTGATGGGGCTTTGTCCAATCTGAAAGTTAGTCATGGAAATCCGTTTTCCTTCCTTTTCTGACTTCTGGAGGTTGCCAGCATTTCATGCCTTATGGTCCCTTCTTCCATCTCCAAAACCAGCAGCACAATCTCTGCAAATCTCTAAGACCTTATCACATCTCCCTCTTCTGACTTCTGAGTTTCCCTACCAGGAGAACTCATTCAGATAATATCCCATCTCAAAACCTTCAACTTGTTCCCATCTACAAAGTCTTTGCACCGTGTATGGTAACATAGTCACAGGTTCCAGGGATTCAGAAGACATTTTTTTGGGGGGTGGGAAATTATTGAGACTTTCATAGGCACTTCTTCATAAGAATGATGAAAAGAAGACTCCAACGCAGATACTGCTTTCCAGAAAATTCAACCAATATGGTACCATTTAGAAATACTGCTTCCACGGTCCATCTTATTTCAACTCTAGATTTTTCCCACTGGTAAGAAGTGAGAGAAAAGAACAACCACATAGACTACCTACAGCATTCAAGAATCCAAATAACACATCTTCAAACTCAATGGCATCTTGCAGAATTGGTTTTAGAAAATCTGCATATGTCTGCTTATATAATAAAGAATTAACTTTAGCTTTGTCCAAAGAGAGATCTGGGTTTTGCCCTTGGTTCCTAAGAGGTAATTTGTGACCGGTGACCTGCCTGATAAGACTGTTTTTACCTGAGGACCTTAGAATGGTCTAATAATATTATTTATGGTGGGGATTTGGTGCCACATGGTATCTGAGATGTGGTCCACCATATCTAGGTGATCAAAACCCAATAAAAACTCTGAAAACAAAGCTTGAGGTAGCTTCCCTGGTTGGTATACTCATGGTAGGGAGAAGATAGTATAGCTCACAATTCCAGCAAGAGGACAACTGGGAGCTCAAGTGTGGACTCTCCTCATCTCTCCCCCATCCATTTCCTTCTTTGGTAGATTTTTATTAATATTCTTTGGTTTTTATCAACTGTAACCTGGAGTCTAGCATCTTTCAATAAGTCTGTGAGTTCTTGTAGCAAATGACCAAACCTGAGAATTCTCTTGGGAACTTGGAATTGGCATCACATGTGATGGTAGTCTGGGGACCCCCAAGCTCATGCATTGTAGGAAATTTCTTGAGAAACCTTCCCCTCCAACAAGAACTTTGCCTCTTCTTTAACTTCCCCATTCTAATTGCTTGATCAGCTATTTTCTGCATCTACCTTCAGAGAGGGACAAATGGCTCTCCTCCTTAGCTGGTGCAAAGCATAGACCAGGAAAAAAAAATGAGTGATTTTTTAATCTTCTTGGGACCTGGGGGAATGAAGAAATGATTGGACTCCAAAGTTTAGACAGAAGGTATATTAGAAGTCAGAAACAGCACACAGGTCAATCTCCTTTTATTGTGTTGCTCTCATAAACTGGAAATGCGAAGATAAGAAGGACAACCTCCACAGACAGGGCACACATAAAAGGGACAGAGCCAAGCAACCATGTGGTAAGTGATTCACCCCTGTAGGTGCTGATGACAAACAGAAAGAGATGTCTACAAATGCCTTTCCTTGCTGAACCTGTCAGTAAGTTCAGCATGAAAATTACATAAACTACATTTACGTTTTTTTTTCTGTGGTACTGGGGATTGAACTCAAGGGCATTCTATCTCTGAGCTACACCCCCAGCCCTATTTTTTATTCTTTATTTTGAAACAGGGCCTCACTAAGTTGCGGAGTGCCTCACTAGGCAGCAAACCCGAATCCTCCGGTCTCAGCCTCCCAAATGCTGGGATTACAAGCATGTACCACTATGCCCGGCTCTACATTTACCTTTTAAGTCAATAAATTTTCTTTCTTTTTCCATTTTTTCAGCCTTGAATTTCTTTATGGTAGCCCTCCCCCTTATCTGCAAAGGATACATTCCAAGACTCCAGTGGATGACTGAATCTAGAGATAGTACTGAATCCTGTCTATATCATGAGTTTTCCTACATATACATACCTATGAGAAAGTTTAACTCATTATTTAGGCACAGTGAAATATTAACAACAAAAACTAATAATAAAATAGAATAATTATTATAATATGCTGCAATATAAGTTATTTTACTTTTCTAGACTTTTCCATTTTATATTTTTGGATCTTGCATGGTTAAGTAAAATCATATAAAGCAAAACCAGGGGTAAGGTGAAATGACTGTATATTTTTATTTTAATAATAACATAAGGGTGAATTTATTCCTTTTGCTTTTATGTTTGGACTTGACTCTAGAGAATTAAATTAATCATAATTATGGCTCCTGACATGCTACTCTTTCCTTCCTGCATGCTGTCACGTTTGCTTGCTGTTTGTTTCTACATAATTTATTTGTAACAATGTAAGAAGCACCTTTGAACCCATTCCCAAATAAAAGTTAAATCTATCACAATAACTTATACCATATATGTAATCTCTATTTCCAAACATCTACAAGAATATATACTTTCTGTTTTCCAAGAGTAGCCAGGCATGGTGGCATGCACCTGTAACCCAGCTAGTCTAGAGGCTGAGGCAAGAGGATCCTTTAAGCCCAGGAATTGGAAGCCAGTCTGGGCAACATGGCAAGATACTATTTAGAAGAAAATAAAAAAGTAATAAGTGTTTTTCTGACAGTAACATTAGTAAGCTGTTAATCAGAAAGTTTTCAAAAGCTTCAAACTACAGGCTAGCAGACAAAGAAAAATATTACCTATAACCCATCCCTCCTACTCACCTCATCAACATAAGTTAATATTCTCTTCTGGCATATTTATATTTAAATGTTTCCTACAGTTTAAGTTATAGCATATGGAAAGTTTGACGTCCTGTTTTTTTAACTTGTCATTGTGCGTTAAACACTTCACTTACATACTTCACTTGGCATTATACATTTAATTCTCTTTTATTACTTTTGACATTGGACGTTATAAACTATATTTGGATGGTACCAAAAGTAATTTAACAATTGACTTATTATTAGACATTTAGGCTATATATTTTAGGGGAGGGCTGTACAAGGAAATATGCTTAATAACATTACCAAACAATATTTTATGCATAAGTATTATTTCATGTTTTAGTTCGGTTTTCTATATATAGGATAAGTAAAACCATGTAAAGCAAAACCAGGGATAAAGCTGTTAACTCTGTATCTTCAGGTTAACAGCTTTTGTGAAGAGAAGATCAATACAAAGCATTGGGGAAGACTAGCCCCTATGACTTGGTTTGCCATTTATAAATTCCTAGACTTGTCAGAACCAGGTTCAAAGAAGAGTCCTGATCTAGATTGAGGAACTCTCATCCAAATTGCATGAGGGACCAGAAGAGTTTTGGATTTGGGATTGGGTGGAGGAGTAGTTGCATATTCAGAATTATTCAGAATGAAATATCTTTGTAATGGTACCAAAATATTATTATTACTCATCTTCCTCCTCCTCCTCCTCCTCCTCCTCCTCCTCCTCCTTCTTCTTCTTCTTCTTCTTCTTCTTCTTCTTCTTCTTCTTCTTCTTCTTCTTCCTGTAGTACTGGAACTGGAGATTGAATCCAGGACCTTCCACATGATATGCAAGTGCTCTGCATTTTAGAGCATTTGGGAGTTCAGACTTTTGGATTGGAGAAGCTCAATCTATACTGGACATATATTAGTCTTCAATAACTGCATGAGGAATTGAATTATTGAATTAATCCAGAGTCTAACTGACTTGAGTACCCCAAAGCAGAGTCAACTCTTCACCTGAAATCATCTGCATAATAATGATAATAATAATGTAGCCTGAACTAATAGAAAATTGCAAAAGCTATCACTCCATGTCCTTCCAGCTCCCAATGGTTGGACTTCCTGACCATGACACTCACCCCAGTTTTAGGACAGGCCACAAAATTCTTTAGATTGTCAAGATTTAAGTGTAGGGAGAAGTGGGGTATTAAAGAAAGAAACCAGGAGTTGATCCACAAACACCCAAGCTACTACCCCAGAAGCCTTCTCCTATTATCTTCTACAAACCTCCAAGCAAGAATCCCTTCATTTCTTTCGGATAGTTGCCCAGTAAATGCTTTAATTACAAGTTGAAAGGAATAAAATAAAATCATCTGGTGGAATGGTTTTAATTAGAATTTAGTGAGTTGGGCAAGCAATTAGTGCCTCTAAGAATGGAGACTATATACACATATTTGTCTCCATTGAGCTTCATTGATTTAAAGGAACATTTGACTTATATTCCTCAAATTAAACAAAGGCCATCATAATGATAATAATAATGTAGCCTGAACTAATAGAAAATTGCAAAAGCTATCACTCCATGTCCTTCCAGCTCCCAATGGTTGGACTTCCTGACCATGCCATCTACCACAGTTTTAGGACAAGTCACAAAATTCTTTAGATTGTCAAGATTTAAGTGTAGGGAGAAGTGGGAGTATTAAAGAAAGCAAAAGAGAGGAATCAATTTTAAGCAGCCACCATATGCCAAGTTCTATCCAAGGAATTTATGTATCATCTCCCTTCCACCTTGTACCAGCCTGTGTGGAGTTGTTATAGTAGACACAATTTAAGAAAATTGAGGTTTAGAGAGATATAGTTATTCTCAAACTTGCATGGCCCATATGGGCAGAACCCTGGCTAGTTTGACTTCCAAGTTATTGCTTTTTCCAAGGAATTTGCAATTCCTTAAACATAAGCGATTTATTTGAGCTCCAAAAAGAAGAAATGGTATTTGCTCCTGGAATACCCTGGTTTCTCCAGCTCCCATGTGATTTCACTTTCCAATTGGAAGGCGAGAGCTACTGGAGCTGAGAGCAATGCTGATTCTCCAACAGGCCAAACAGTGTCACTCCTGGGTCCTGGTCTTGGCTACATGGTGGAATCAGTGGGGGGCTCCAAAAAAATTGATACCAAACTCCCAGCCCTGGGCATTCTGATTGTATTGGGGTAGAGTACAGTCTGGTTGAGGGTGTGTTGCAAAATTTTAGGGGATTCTAACATATGGCTGAGGTTGAGGACCACTGACCTCCAGGCACAGTATGCACTGAGAGAAGTTGTGTAAGTTCCATTTAGAAGTGAAAACATCACTTCCCTAAGCTCTGCAAGGTTGTGCCCATGGTGTTCCCCTCAGCTCAATTCAAGCCCTGGATCTGGCAGAGTCATTACTAGTAGAGTTAAATGAGCCCTCCTGGCAGTGTGATTTGAGCCAGGGAAATTAATCTGAGTCATAGTCATCTATCAACAAAGATAAGAACTACCTAAATGAGTGAGAGTGAAGGTAAAAAAATTTACATTCCTACTATACCTAGCAAATGATATTTTCAATAATTGATGATTACTTCTTTTTTTCTGATGTTTGTTTGTTTGTTTTGGACTAGAGATTGAACCCAGGGGCATTCTACCTCTGAGCTACATCCCTAGCCTTATTTTTTGTTTTTATTTTGAAATAGAGTCTTGCTAGATAGATGAAAATCTCACTACTCGCTGAGGCTGTTCTTGAACTGCAATCCTCCTGTCTCAGCCTTCCAAGGATTACAAGCCTGTGTCACCAGGCCCAGCTGATGATTGTTTAAACTGTGTGGTCCTTGAAGGCTAAGACCATATTTATTTAAACCTCTCCATCTGCAGCACCTGGAATATAGGACAGGCTCAGTTTGTACCCAATTGATATTACTGCCTGAGTTTTCTCATACCAGAGATGCTGCATAGAAGGGATTTATACTTTATACCTCTCAAAGGCAACAAACATCATTATCATTCAACAGCAGCTTGGTCCAATGTTTCCTTGTGAATAGCACCTTCATAAAATTCAAGCAAATAGGTTCAGAATACATCTTGTCCCAGGATCTTGTCCTTCTGGAGAGGCACAAGGCATATTAGCATATTCAATTCTTTAAAAAATGTTGCAGCAGCAAAATATATTTATCTATGTGTATAAGAGTACATTCCCAAATATGTTATTCGAAAGTATACTTCATAGAACAATTTTTAGTATTAGTGATAGTATTCTCCAGAGAGACAGAACCAATGGGATAGATAGATGATAGATAATAGATAGATGAATAAATAGAGAATAGATTTACTACAGAAGTTGGCTTACACAATTTCAAAGGGCAAGAAGTCCCATGATAGGCTTTCAGAAACCTTAAAAACTAGGGAAGAAGCCGGGCGTGGTGGCGCACACTTGTAATCCCAGCATTCGGGAGGCTGAGACTGGAGGATCCAGGTTCGCTGCCAGCCTCAGTGACCTAGTGAGGCATTCCGCAACTTAATGAGACTCGGTTTCAAAAATAAAAGAATAAAAAATAGGGCTGGGGGTATGGCTCGGAGGTAGAATGCCCCTGAGTTCAATCCCCAGTACCGCAAAAAAACAAAAACTAGGGAAGTCAGTAGTGGGCTCAGGCCAAGTCCAAGACTTCAGGTGCCACAGCTCCTTAATAGCTGGATCTTGAGCAAGGCTCAGTCCGCTGGAGTCCTGCAAGGCAGACGATTCCAAAAGAAGGAATGCGTGGCATATCCCACTTTGCATTATTATATTCTGGAAATGTTGGGTGATTTGGGTTTTGCTTTTACATTAATTATAAAGGAAAATTTCTTAGAAACATGTGGCCTGATGGATAGTGATCTTTTAGCTGAAAAAACAGTGCCTGAAGACAACCCATAAGAAAATCATTAACCACATACAAACATTAGTCAGGAAACAGGCTTTGCAAGCTTAGTTACTAAACAGCCTTATGTTTCCTCTCAGCATACAGGTATAGAAACTAAATAAGCCAAAGAGATTTAGGACTACTATTTTATCTATGAGTAAAGAAGGCTTTAAGACAGATAGTCTTTGCCCACTTCCACCTTGTCTCCCTGGAAGTTCACCAGATACATTAACTCTCTAGCTGTCTGAGACAAAGATAAGAATACTGCTTAAAGGAGCTAAACAAATAATAAAGATTTCAACTAATGAATAGAGGCTATTTGTTAACCTTTAATACTGCTTTGTACTAAAAGAATCTTTATATATGTATTGTATTTCGCAACCTTTACTGTTTTCTTAACCCCATTAAATGTCATGGGAAACGGCTTTTCTAGTTAAAGATGTACCTATTCAACCTTTAGAAAAATAAGACTGTAAAAATTCTTCTTCTATATGCCTCACTGCAAAAAAGATAGTATAAAAAACAGCTACTAACGAGCAATAAACAGATACACTTCAACACTGCATGCGGTGTGAGCATATTCTCGTGACCTTATCTCAATCCTCACCTATCGAGGGACCCCCAACCCCACTGCCTGGAGGGCTGGACCCTCACATTCAGAATCAAGGAAGTTGATGGTGCAACTAACTCTCAGTCCAAGGTCAAAGATTTGATGACCTGGGGGTCATTCATGCAAGTCCAAGCATCTCAAAGCCAGAAACCACAGAGTTACAGTGTCCAAGAGCAGGAGAAGGATGTCCCAATTCCAGAAAAAGAAAATCAAAGAGTAAATTCACTTACTTTCCTCTCCCTCTCTGTTCTCTCCATCCCTTAGCCAATTGCATGGTGCTTACTTACATTGGGTGAGGGTAGATCATCCTTACTCAAACCACTGATTACAGGGTCTTCTGGAAATGCTAGAATACATACCCAGAGATAATGTTCTACCAGCCATCTGTATATCCCTTAACCCAGTCAAATTGACACCTACAATCACCCATCACAGGCCCTGCTGAAACACTGTATGGGACTTAGTCTGGGAAAATTCATCCTACTTTAAATTGTGAACTAAAAAGACCTTCCCAGGAAAGAAGCCAGCAGACCCTGCAGGGTGTCTGTTCTGTGAGGAAGTGTGGCAACCAGCTCTCAAGTTGAGATATTCAGTTTTACTAGTTTACCCACAGGCTAGCTTTCTATGAGTAACCGATTCACAAAAATCAAAAGCAGGAGAAAAGATTTGGCATGGCTGGATGACAGTTTATTAATGCACACAAACTATTTTGATTCTGATTAAGTGAATCCAGTTCTCCCAGCTTTAGACACCTCATTTGTAAAAGAAGAATGATAGAGAAAAATCTGTGCATGAGGACTTACTGTAGAAACTGTGGAAGCCACTGGGGCCCTTCACCAAGTACTTCCAACTCTCTGCCTTCTGAGAACAAGTAGACCACTGTGTCCTGCCCCTGTGGGGCAGGGTGAGGCCATGTGACTTCCATCCAGTGAGCTGTGAATGAAATTCAGCATGTATCATTTTTCAAGCAAGAGTACTTTATCACTTACAACTGTGGGCTTTCCCCAGCTAGCTTCCTATCTAGCAAGGGGCCAGGAATGGCTTCAAAATGGAGTCTATTCCACCATCCTGAATCCCAAAATAAGTAGAACCCTTCTGCTGACCTGCAATGGACATTTAATGGGAGTAAGAAATAAATATGCATTGTTTAAGCCATTGTGGTTTAGAAGTTGCTTGTTACTGCAGCATAACTTAGCTTAATCTGTCTGAAATGAGAAACAAGTAAGATAGCGTATATTGAATGTCTGTCTCTGCTCTTGGATCATATATTGGATGTCTGTCCTGTTTCTGACTCATATCAGGTGCTCAGTAAATGTTCGATCCCCCCTCTCTGAAAACAGGAGTGAGGCACTCTCTAAATTACTCCCTGTATATTTGAACACAAGCCACTCCATCTTGGTGGGTTTTTGTCCTCAGGAGAATGAATATACAACAGAAAGCACATGCCTAGTATTAGAACCAAACTAGTTGGGATAATTTATATTCTGGTAGATTGCTTGTTGGGGGTTTCTTCTTTTCTTTTTCTTTTTTTTAAGTGTACAATAGGTTCCCAGAAAATGGTTGATAAGCTGAACTGAAATGTACCTTGGGCATCAGCTGTTTCTCAGAACCAAGAAGAAACCAAAGGCCTCAAGTTACGTGAAAGACCTTTGACTCCTAATGCCACTCTCCCCCTGTCATCCAGCCTCCTGCTCTTCCCTTCTTCTCATTTTAATGGTTCTGGATTTAGCATTTTGTCCCATTTTACATAATTAGCTTCATCTTTACCTCTGACTTGGGATGACAGCCCAGCCCTTGTTTGCTCAAGCTTATAAACATTAAGTGGGAATGTTTCTCATTAGCATGCACTTGGGAGTCTCTGAGAGAGGTGAGCTCAGCTGAGGGGGTTTAGCAACACTGCTGGTTCATGTGCCTGGGATTTGACCTGCATTCTTTTTCCCTATGGGAGCTGAAAGAAAACCATTGCTTACTTAACATAAAGCTCAGGCTGTTTCTGCAGGAGCCACGGTTGCAGGGCCTGGTTTCTAGTCTCTCAGGCCTCTTCTCCCTGCAGCTGAACCCTCAGGCATCCACCTGCAGATTCAACTCACCTACAGTTAAGTCTCTTGGATGAGGGAAAACTTGGGAACAGGAAGATTGTGGGCTCCCTGGCTCCTAAGTTGCTGGGCCAGGTCTTTCCTTTAAGCCCCCAGTGTGGGCTTTATAAAATGTCCTGGCTTTGTTCCTTGTTTTGGTTTCTGTTCTACAAACAGGGTGTAGATCTCATTCTATGCCACAATCCCCTGACACAATAAGTATCTGAGCACCAGTCAATGTGCTCCTGGTTTCTCTGGTCAACCCCTCCCAGGTACCTGAACCAACGGGAAATACCACAGTTAAAAGCAGCAACTAATATCAATGCAGATTACTTCCTTCCCCTCTCTGCAGGCTTCCCCCCCCCCTTGCCTGGGCTTTGTCTACCTTCCATCCATCCATCAGGAATCTATGTCTTCTTTGTGCCCCATTTTGTATTCACGGAAGATGCAGCACATATGACTCTGGGCTTTTCCTGCTACATTCTGCTTCTCTCTGGTGTTAGCTTCAACCAAGTGGGACAGGAGCTGGTCTAGTAGCCAGATTCTCCTGGGCTGCTGCAACCCACCCTTCTGCTGTGTGTAGCAAAGCTAACCCTGAGTAAGAGGGCCAGTTGATTTAAAGATAAGTAAATAAAGCCAAGTGTGTTGGCCCATATCTGTAATCCCAGTATTTGGGAATCTGAGACAGGAGGACTACAGATTTGATGCCAATCTCATCAACCTAGCAAGACCCTGATTCCAAACAAATAAACAAAAAATAATAATACAAAGGGCTTGGAATGTAGTTCAGAAGTAGAATGCCCCTGAGTTCAATCCCCAGTACTCCTCCCCCGAAACACACACAAAGATAGGTAATTAAATAACAAAACAATATATAGTGTATGGTGTGATGGTTAATCTCAGACATCAACTTGCATGGGCTAAAGGATGCCCAAATATCTGCTAGAACAAGATTTCTGGGTGTGTCTGTGAGAATATTTCAGAAAAGCTTAGCATTTGACTAAGTAAAGAAGAGCCACCCTCACAAATGTGTGTGAGCACCACCAATCTATCCAGGGCCTGAAATAGAACCAAATAGCAGAGGATGGGGGTGGGGGGATTCAATCTCTCTGTGGCAGCCAGGTAATCCATTGTCTGTCTCCTGCCCTCAGATACTGGCACTCCTGATTGTTGGGCTTTTAGACTTGGACTGAATTATACCACTGGCCTTTCCTGGTTCTCCAGCTTACTGCTCTCAGATGACTATGAGAATCCTGGCCTCCATAATCACATGAGCCACAATTTTGTGTGTGTGTGTGTGTGTGTGTGTGTGTGTGTGTGTGTGTGTATATGCCGAGAGAGAGAGAGAGAGAATTAAACACACACACACACACACACACACACACATACACACACAAACATACACACACACACTTCCATCCATCCATCCATTTGGTTCTTTCTCTGGAGAACCCTGACTAATACATGTGTACATGGGAAAATCATAAAAATAATTCTCAAAGAATTACATTTTAGGAAACAGTATTTTATGGGATGATATAATCCCAGTGCACTGATTCAGTCTTGTGCAGAGTTAATGAACATTCTCTCTCTCTCTCTCTCTCTCTCTCTCTCTCTCTCTCTCTCTCTCCCCATTGGAGCAAAGACTACCTACCTGGTGAGGTTGTTAGAAAGGTCAGAAAAAGGTGTGTGCAGCACTAGCCCAGTGCCTGGCATACAAATTTTATCTGTTGTGGCCATGTGTTGTTGTCATATAACCCATCATCATCGGACCCTGAGCTTTTGCCTCTGCCATTCCCACAGAGCCTGTGTGGTGGCAGCACAGGGAACATGGGAGAGTCACTCTTGACTGGGGACCTTGCTCAGGCTGTCATCTGGCTCAATGATCTTGCAAAGGCAGCAGAGCTTGCAAACACACAACCTCAGGGACCTGCATCTTCTCCCAGACCTGACCCAGCTCTTCCACTTCTTCTAAATACAGTTTAGTTCCAGGGCACTAAAGTCCAAAATAAAATTTTTTCCAATAGGATTCAGGGTCCCCAAGACAGGTAATTCAGTAGACTTTTCCAGGAGGTCAAAGCTTCTGGCAGCCAGGTGAACTCTCTGCTCTGCTTTCAAGTGTGATTATCTCTGGGTTTAGCCATATGAGGATGCAAAGTGTAAAAACCTTTGTGTGGTGCTTATGTAACCCTCATAGATTCTGTAGCAATCATTGTCTGAGTTAGCTAATGGCAGGGTAGGAGGACCTCCTACTGAGATTCCATTACCTTGTAATTTTCAGCTTGTTCACTGTTGCAATAAAGCCCCTCTGTCTTATAATTCCCCAGAATTCATGTCTCATCTTCTCAAGAACTGAAGTATGTAAGATGCTTTCTGCTGGGGATTCATTGAGATAAGTTATTGAAGTCAAGCAGAGAGGCGGGCTCCCAGCGCTTGGCTATTCATCGCAAATTTATGTTCGTGCTTGCTTTTGAAGGTCTAATGTAATCACAAACAATGCACTTTCTATACGTTTAAAAATTCATAAGTTTCCTGTACAATGATAGCAGAGAGGGTGAGGGGCCCCCACACTGGGGGCTCATTAGCAACAGGAGCCTTGGAGCCGCCAACTCGGTTTTTGATGTAATTTCTGTGGGATGGAGATGCCGCAGCATTCAAAGCTGTTCAACTGGAGGAGGGACAACCTCTCCTCGAACTCATTAACCTGGCCCAGGAGTTGGCTGTGTGATCTCGGGAAGCAGCCAAATGATTGCTTTCTGTCTTGAAAACTGCTGCTCCCTCCCCTGTCTCATTCTTTGGGTTCTGAGATGCACCCCTTCTTTCCTTTCTGTGTTCACAGCCCCTTGCCCTAGGACTCTGAGCCTTAAGAGTCATCTCACTCATCTCCCTGACACTTAGTAGCCCCTCTCCACTCCCGCCAGCTTGCCACCACCCTTCTGATCCTCCCAGTACAGTCTCTTGAAGCTGCCCTTCCTTGACAGCAGGCCCTTCTCTGCCTTCCAGTTGCCAAGGAGAGAATCACAGCCAAATGTCTCAGAGCTTTGATGCCCAATCACTTCTGCCTGCCCTTGAAATC
Source organism: Graphiurus murinus (assembly GCA_004027655.1). Lineage (NCBI taxonomy): Eukaryota > Metazoa > Chordata > Mammalia > Rodentia > Gliridae > Graphiurus > Graphiurus murinus. The sequence goes on along the minus strand of PVLC010002429.1, from coordinate 50,095 downwards.
CAGCAGCATGGGGCTGTGAGCGCCACCAGAGAACAAGGTGCAAGCATTCTTGGGCTGACGTTTATCCATCTGCCGTCCTCCTCCAGGTGGGCAGCTTCCCACCCAAAGACTTGTGCAGGATGGAGCACAAAGTATATGACCCTCTTCCTAGTGGGAGGTGGGGGCCATACCTTGCATTTGGAATCCAGAGGATTTGTGATTGCTTCAGCTAAGAGTAGATGGCAAAAGTCACCCTGTGTGTCCCCTGGTTCTTCTGATTTCTCTTAGAGCTCTGGGATACTTGGGAGGCTGAGACAGGAAAAGGATTACAGGTTTGAGGCCAGCCTCAGCAACCTAGCAAGACCCTCAGCAACTCAGTGAGACCCTGTTCTAATATGTGTATGTAGCCATATATATGGCTGGGGGTGTGGGTAGAATGCCCCTGGGTTCAATTCCCAGTATCAAAAGAAAACAAAATAAACTCTGAGGCTCCATGCAAGAAGCCTGACTTCCATGTTATAAGGCAACTCAGCGCACACAGAGAGATCATACAGGTGTGCTGATGGACAGCCTCAGCGGAACGTCCCCTCCAAGCCATGCTTCCCAGACTTCTAACTTGTGAGTGCAGAAGCTTCCAGATGATGCCAGCTCATAGCCATTGGTGTTGCTGTCAGCCATTTGCACCTTCCCAGCTGTGCCCTTAGATATTACAGAGCAGACTAGCCACTCTCCTTGTATGGATCCAAACTTGGGCCCTGTAGAATCTGTAAGCATAATACACATTTGTTAATTCTGCTCACTGAGTTTGGGCTGGTTAGGTGCACAGCAGTGGTTAATTATAATGGAAGGGGGTGGTGAAGCTCTGACCCACAGCTTCCTCCAAAGACGTCCTCTACCCATGTTCTGAGTACTTGAACAAGCACCATCTCCCTGCAAGGGTCCATGGCAGGACATCCCGAGCTCTTCTTGCTCGTTTTTTTTTTTTTTTTTTTTTTTTTTTTTTTTTTTTTTTGCAGTTGGCAGGGAAGAGAAGCCACCAGACTCGGGGCAGATAGACTTGGTAAGCCTGGGTGGAGGGAGGGTTTGCAGGACAGAGTGGAGCCCAGGGAGTAGAGTCGATCAGAAGAACCTTAGGGAAGGTCCTGGTACTTCCTGTTGCTGCTGAAGGACCAGGCTTGAGCTGTGGGTGCAGGGGGAGGAAGCAGAGACAGAACATGCCAGAGAACCACGGTCAATGCCGTCACCACAATGCATCCAGTACATCTGCTCCATTTGACTCTGGGTATACAATCTCTACATCTTTTAGAAATTCTGATTTCAGCTCGGTTCTATGCACCTGACAAGTCCCCAGCGTCTACTGAACAGGAGGCCAGGCAGAGGAGGGAAGAATGCAGATGAAGAAGACGCTGTGACATCAGGTCTGGGGAAACCATTCTCCATCCTGGGTACACTGCCTCCCTGGAAAATCATGAAGCTACTCAGAATGATGTTGGATGCCTTTCCAGGAATCACAGCGACCGGAAGACCAAGGCATATCCTGGTTTCAGATTCTGCCAATAGCAGGGGGCTCCTGCCTTGAAGGGTGGGGTAAGGCTCCTGCCTCCCTTTGCATCAAGCTCAGAGGGAGCCTCGGCAGCACCCTTCGGCTGATTCCACCGCTTTGCCAGCTGGCTGCAGAGGAGAGCTCGGGAAAGCCTCATTAAGCCACACAAAGCCAGCCTAAGAAGCGACAAAGTAGACTGCAGCTGCCTGGCCAGCCTCTGCGGCTGATTGCTTGTGATCCCTGTCAGCCTGTGGGCCCGGCGCCTGCTGACGCGGCCTGTTGTGTCACAGACCTTATTATTGCAAATCCCATTTCCACCCCACAGATTCCTCGGAAATTGCAAACATGTCTACCTGTGGCCAACCAGCCTGGAAAGGTCACGGCAGCAGGTTGGGGGCCCCCACTGCTGTTTCCCTCCTTAGCTCACATATGCACCTTAAATATCCAAGGTCAAAACAACCATAGCCCTGCAACTTGATGCTGCTTAATCTTGGCCAGACTCAGGCAGGAACCTGTGCAGAGACCAAAGGAGCTTTGTCTCCACAAAGCCGTGCCTCTTCAATGTCCCTAGGGACTAATTTAACTGTTCCTGTGTGAGCCCCTGAAAGCAGTATTTCTAAAAACTCCCCATTTGAACTAATATGCAGTAGAGAACTATGAACATGAGAAGCAGGGCTAATGCTTATTGGACACATACTCTATGTCAGGCCCTAAACACTGTAGAGTGTTCTCATTTCATCCATTAAGCAGCTATGAATGAGGTATTTGCCTTTGTAGGGAGTGAGGGAAATTAAGTTTGGAGAAGTTCAAAGAATTTCCTTCCTCCCATTCCACACCCATTACTACAATGACTATGATTCAAAAGAATGATATTACCAAGTATTGACGAGAGAGGGAAGCAACTGGAAAGTTCACTCTTACTCATGGGAATAGAAAATGGAACAGCTATTCTGGAAAACATTTGGGTCACTTTTTATTGAGTTAAATATAAGATACTAATAGTATATATGACCTGTAATTCTACTCCTGGGCATTTGCCACAAAGAAATGCAAACATACACCTACACAAAGATTTGTACAGAGATTATAACATTCTAGCCAGAAACCAATCCATATATCCATCAACAAGTGAAGGAATACAATGATTGTGCTGTATCCAGCCAATCAACTGCTACTCAGTAATAAAAAGGAGCAGAAGTACTGATCCATACATGCTCTGCTGTGGATGTGGTGTGACCCCCCCCAACACACACACATGGGTTCATGTGTCCCAGGCGTGTCTCCCAGTGTGATGATGTTGGAAGGGGGTGTAGAACCTTTAAGAGGTGGAGTCTAGTGGGAAGCAATTGGGCCATTCAGGGCACTCCCATCAAAGGAATTTGATACAGTTCTGTGGGGCTCTGTCATAAAAAGTGTAAACCTGTTCTCCCTTTGGTCCTTCAGGCTTCCTATTCCATTATGTGACCTCTCTCCTTTGTACACACTCCTACCATGATGCCATCTACCAGGAGATGATGCAGCCAGCAATGTCCTTTCCAGAGCTGGTGCCATGCTGTTTGGACTGGGAATGTAGCTCAGTGGTAGAGCACCTCTGGGTTTAATCCCTAGTGCTATAAAAGAGAGAAAGAAAAATCGCATGGATTTAAGGTGTACAACTTGATAATTTGGTATGTGTATATACTTTTAAATGACCCTCACAAAGTAATTAACATGCCTATTAACTTTATGCAGTTATCACTATCTCTTCTCTTCTCTTCTCTTCTCTTCTCTTCTCTTCTCTTCTCTTCTCTTCTCTTCTCTTTTCTCCTTTCTTTCCTGTAGGATAAGAACACTTAAGATTGACCCTTTTAGCAGGCCATGGTGGTACACACCTATAATCCCAGCTTGGGAAGATGAGACAGGGGATTGCAGATTTGAGGCCAACCTCAGCAACTTAGTGAAGCCCTCAGCAACTTAGTGAGACCCTGTTTCAAAATTAAAAAAAAAAAAAGAAATAGACTGGGGTTGTAGCTCAGGGGTAGAATGCCTGAGTTTAATCTGTAGTACCACACATGCAAAAAAAAGATCTACCCTCTTAGTAAATTTCACATATGCAATACATTATTGGATGAGGTAATGGATATGTGGATTAGTTTGTGTGATCATTTCATAATGTATGCATATATCAAAGCATCAAGTTGTATGTTTTAAATATGTATATTTAACAAATATCCATGCATATTTATGTCAATTATGCCTCAATAAAGCTGAAAAAATACATCATTTCATTGACCTCATTCTTGATGTACCAGAACAGATCTATAGAAATGAGAGAGGAATCTGCATTTTTAAAACACTTTTCCAGATCAGACTCTAATGCAGTCTCCTCCCAGCTCAGCCGCATTTCACACTGGATCCTTTGCCTCAGGCTGATCTCAGTTTTCCCACCCACCCAAGTTACATTTGAGCCTAGACTATGGTTCTCTAGGATCAGCTTCAAAACGGGTCCTGGAATTGCCCTAGCCCTCAGGTTCCTTTGAGCTGTTTCCCTCATTCCCACTGTATGAAGAACAGGTTCAGGGAGCAAAAGCTAGTGATCAAGATTCTCTGCACAGCCTGTTTCCAGAAAGAAGCAGCTATTTCCCCCAGGGAGACTGCCAGAAGTAGTCTCTGCTATGCCTCCCTTTCCTTTTTAAAAAAACTAAAATAAAAATTACAAGCAGATTATATCAAGCAAAGTACCTTGAAATCTGTGAACCGTAGATTGTGAAACATAAAAGAAAGTGTGTTCTTAGCTCCTTCCACGATTTCTGGGAGAATCAGATTAGTATGTGTGAAAAGACGGACCTGAGGGATTGCTGCTGAAGCGCCGGGTTCGGGTTCACGGAGTTGTGTTATGAGGAGCACGTCAGGACAGTTCTTTGTGCAAAGCTCTGTTTCCCCCAAGGTTTCCTGCATGTAAAGCAGCAGAAGGCAAGAAGGAGCAAGCAAGGCAGAGAGCATGGAGATCTGAGCCCTGGGGTCTGCAGTCTTTATCCACCTGTCACCTGGCACTTACTGATAAACCTACAAGCTGTCCATGGATCTTATATATCCTTATGGGAGCTTTGCAAGCAAAACCACTCAGGGGACTCCAAAGATCTGGACAAAGAAGGAAAGAAACCCAGACTATAAGGATCCAACCTCTAATAGCACTCTCCAAGGACATCTGGTTAAAATGCATGCTGATGCACAACTCTGTTGCTCATAGGTGAAGACAACTCCTTTCTGTCGTCTGTCTGGGCAAGCTCCAACTTACCTCTACCACTTCATCTCATAACCTAATTCCCTTCCCTCTCTCTTCCTCAAGCAAATATGCCTTTTAGCTTTTTCTTACCAGAGGACCTTTGCATAAGTTGTTCTGGGTTCCTGGGATTTTCTTTGTTCATTTCTTTTCCTAATTAAAGTCTACACATCCTTAAGATGGCATTTCAAGAATTCTTTTTTCTAGAGAAGCTTCCCCTAAACTTTCTGTGTCCAAATCTCATTATAATGGCTCAAAATTTATGAAATCCCTTTGGTATCCGTGGGCATGACTGACCTCTTACAGTTGGTTGTGTGTGGTTACTTGACAAATCTCCAGGAGGGCAAACACTTCAATCATTTCTTATTGACCACTCGGAAGAACCTCAACACCTCAACACAATGCCTGGCACATATATACACAAAAATGTCTGCTGAAGGTGAAAACAAATGATAGCTCTGGAGCAAAATCCTCAGCCTGCAGAGGAGGAAGGCAAAGCTCAGTTTGGGGAAGCAGCACACATTAGGGAACCATAGAAAGTTAGTGACCTGGATGAGACCAGGACCACAGGTCTTGCCCCCCGAGCCCACATGTTTTTTCTCTGGCACCATCATTACTGCTACGTAATGTTTGGCTCGGTTGGAAAGGAAGCCAAATGAAAATCAGGGAAAGAGTTTTCCACTGAATGCACTGTGTCTGACTGCACTCAAAGAGAAGGGACAGTGCACAAAAGAAATCATGAAAAGAAGCAGGGGATATTATAAGCGAAGTACCCGAGATGAATAATAATGAACAAGAACATTTCTGCTTATTGTTTATCTAATTTTGAATTTTAATGAATAGCAGGCCTGGTAATTACTCAATTCCTCTGTTTATATAAAACCAACACATGAAACCTCACAGTTCGATATTTATGAAGTGTCAGGTTCTCTCAAATGCTCAGCTTTGCAATTAGAAAGGGAGCTATTCATTAACATTTTAAACTAGATAAATAAAGAATAGAGTTGTTATTTATTCATTAAAATTTTTAAAAACTGGAGATTATACACTCATCTTTGGGGTGTGTATACATATCATTTAATTAGCCACGAGTCAAGATGCTTCTAAGAAGCGAGCACCGACACACCTAGAAAGAGACGTAATTCTAATTAACAAATGGAGTGGAATGATTTACCAGGTGAAACCAGTCAGATTCACCTTCCATTTGTACTGAGGGCTTGTCCCCAGATGATTGCTACCTGATGATTTAAGATTTCTGCCTTTAGACTGAGCTGCACCTTCAACAATTTGCTTAAGCTTCTGTAGTCAGACCTTTAATCTATAAAGTAGGATCATAATGTTACTTTGCAGATTTATTGGGAAGGATTAAGACTGTAATCTCAGTACTTGGGAATCTGAGACAGGAGGTCACAGGTTCAAGGACAGCCTCAGCAAGTAGTGAGACTCTCAGCAACCTAGTGAGACCCTTTTGGGATGGGGCAGTGTAACTCGAATGCTTCTGGGTTCAATCCCAGTTATAAAGCACAGAGGTGGGCTCAGGGTAGGCATCTCCTGAGTCATAATGAGTGTCACATTGCACTGGCCCTGATATATAGAATAAGCAACTGAATTTCAACAGGTGGTGCTCATAGATCCAGCAAGAAGGTCAGTATATCAAGATGATAGCATGTGAGCATGCCAGGGGTTCTTGCTGATAGTTAAAGCCACAGTTTTGCAGTCAAACACTCTAAGCAGTAGGCAGGCACCATATCCATCTGACGCTTCACCATACCCCCAGTCTCGACCCAGCACAGAGTAAGTATTCATTGATTTTTGTGAATGAGCAACTGTCTGCCTGTCACTGCAGCATGGCTTCCTCTGGAAGCTGCTTCTGATGCACAGACTACCTCTCTTTGCCTGGGTCACTTGCATTCTCCAGCTCTCAGTGTTCCCCCAGGGTGCTTGCACACAGAGGAAATCTGCCCAGGGACTTGCCAGCAGGGCATTGTCCTGACAGCTCCATGCTAGAGGGCCCCCAGACTTCACCGCACTCCCAATTCCCTTCATCTGATCTTCAGATGGGCTCAGGTGCTGGCATTAACCAACAGTGAATACACAGCTGCTGGCCCGCCCTTCCCAAGAAGTACAGTCCAAAAAGTACAGATTCAAACATTGAATCTGTACAGTCTGGGAGGCCTAGATGCTCAGGATTTGCCATGTCTGGGTCCAGATCTGAGATGCAGTTTTTTCAGGCCACAGCCTGGCTTGCCTTCTGCCCATATCCTCATCCTCAATCAAGTTTTTGCTAAGACTTCGTTGCTCTCACCAGATTGCTCTTCCTCTCCCAAAGCTGTGGTCCCTCCCCTTCCCGCCAGCACAGGATACCATGTTGTAGCATCCACCAACCAAATGTGGGGCTCCCCAGGAGTGGGAAGTAAGCAAGGGCAGATTGTCACCTTCCTGAAGAGATTCCCTGCTTCCCCCACCCCTTTAATGGAATCTATTGCTTGCTACCTGGTGAACTGGTAGAACTGATAAATGCTATGCTGCCAGGTTCTAATCCCCCCCCTCTCCTGGTTTCAGGACATGGGGTCTCAAATCTACCAAGGGGGGATAAAATAGTAGTATCTCCGTCCAGTCTGGGATACCAGTCAAACATTTGTGCACAGGAACAATTGTGGGTGCCACTGTTGTTGTTTTGGTACTAGGGATTGAACCCAGGGTCATTCATCCTCTGAGCTACACTCCCAGCTCTATTTTATTTTTTATTTTGAAACAGGGTTGCACGAAGTTGGGGAGGACCTCTCTGAGTTCCTCCTGTCTCAGCTTCCCTAGTACTGGGATTATATAGATGTGTGCCACCATGCCCACCTAAGTGTCTTTTTATTTTAGTGTTTTGGTATTTGGGTCTGACTGATCCAGGAGACACTGCCCTTCCAATTGCTAGTCAATACTGTAAGCAAGTGGCCTGTGTTCATGTCTTTCACATGCAAATCAACCAATCAACCAACCTAGGGCTTGCACCCAATACCTCCTCTATATGGGGGAAGGTACCATCCCCTCCAGACAAGAGCATGTTGATGTTATTTTGACAAGCTAGCCCTAAGCCTGCTTACCCCCTAACCCATTCCTTCCTGCAGAAACCACAATAAAATATTTGGCCCACATTCCTCTCACCTCCACTGCCTCTGCCTCATGACCAACCCTGGTGCTCCCCCACATCCTCCTCTTGGGAACCCTGAGAAACCATTAGTCTTTTCATTGGCAATCCTCCCTGATCTGCTGAATTCAACATACCTGGTTAATATAGAGCTACAACCACTCAGATTATCTTCTTTTGTGTGTGTGTGTGTGGTACTGGGGATTGAACTCAGGGGCATTCTACCTCTGAGCTATACCCCCAGCCCTATTTTTTATTCTTTATTTTAAAACCAAGTCTCACTAAGTTGCAGAGTGCCTCACTAGGTAGCTGAGGCTGGCCGCGAACCCGGATCCTCCGGTCTCAGCCTCCCAAATGCTGGGATTACAAGCGTGCGCCACCACGCCCGGCTTCAGATTATCTTCTGATGCAAGCCCTAGAAAATCTATTTTGACCTCCTGAAGATGAGTGAACTCTCAGAAACTGACAGCATGGGCAGGATAAGAAACTGGATACTAAATACACTACAAGAAAACCAAGCCACCAAACCTTTTGGGTGGGTGTGGGGGCCTCCTCTGCTTGGGGAACAGCAATCTCCATTCACAGAAATATGATAAACGAACATCTTGACACAGCATAGGAGAGATTTGAAAAGAACATTATGGGATAGTTACTGGTACCAACATCACCCCATCTGAGCAATTTCACGGAAGTTGAGGTCCACCTCAAATATTTCATTCTTCACTCACATTTCTTGATTGTCTTCTCAACTGGTATGAAATGCTGTAGGGTGTATTTAAGAATACTAGAGTTTATAGTGACCTCAGAATGGATCTCATGTGCACCTTCAATAACTTACTCCTTCCTTCACTTACTACCTTCTTTTTTTCCATTTTCTGGGTGAAAAAAAAAAACACACTGAGGTCCAAAATGCATACATGATTTTCCAACAAATATACTACCGGAGATTAGAACCAAGGTCTCCCAAGTCCTGGTCAAGTGTTTTCGTTGACTGCATGTTTATTTACAACTAGGTCTTAGGAAAGAGCAGAAGGGAATTGTATTGTCTCCCTCAAATTCATATCCCAAAGTCCTAACCCCAATATCTCAGAATGTGGTTGTATTTGGAGATAGGGTCTTTAAGGAGTTAACTGAGATACAGTGAGGTCATTAGGATGGGCTCTGACCCCAAACAACTGGCGTCTTTATAAGAAGAGGAGATGAAGATACAGACACCTGTGAAGAGAAGACGTGATGACCCAGGGAGAAGACCGCCAGCTACAAGCCAAGGAGAGAAGCCTCAGAAGGAACCAGGGCTGTTGACATCTCTGTCTCAAAGTTCTCAGAACTGTGATAAAATCATTTTCTGTTGTTGAGGCCACCCAATTGGTGGTACTTTATTATGACAGCCCAGACATGCTAACGGGTGCTGTTTCTTCTACCATGGGGGCATGTTTTAAGACAGGAGAAAAGGGCTCTGCTGCACAATAGAATATATTTGCTTTTCTGCCCACTTCCATCTGGACTGCCAATAGAGGTGCTTAAAGCCCCAAATTAGATGTAGGTAGCAGCCACAAGCAAAGTTACCACATCAAAACATTGGAATAAACAGTGACTGTTTGAGCTCTGGCCCACAGAAACTCTTATCTCTCTTAATGCTCACATCCCTGTCCCATGATCTTGCTGCCATCAAAGCTGCTTTTGAAATGTAGAAACCCTGAGTCATCCAAAAATCCAAAGCTTTAATCCACCCTGTCATGCTGTAGCTCTGTTGGCTGATCCAGTAGTTAAAAGAGTTGGCCACAGCTTTTTAGGTACATGCAAACAAAGCTGTCAGACTTGCAGAACCTGGGTGTTCTTGCAAATGTAGTAGCAGAATAAGAAAGGCTTATACTTTTTCTGTTTCAGAAGAATGCAAAGTGACTGGGGAGAAATGCTCTGAACATGGATCTGATTGGACTTGTGGCTTACCTACAAGAGGTTAAAGCCTGATGTTTTGGGATTCCATCAGTGAACACTTTACATGTGTATTAAAATATCACACTGAACTCCATTAATGTGTACAATTAATACATATTAATGAAAAATTATATTATATATATATATATATATATATTCCCCAAAAAGAGAAATAAAGACTAATAGCCAGTTTCAAATCCATCATGGTAGCTCCTTAATGGCTCCAAAACATGGATTCTTGGCAAGCTGCCTGGCATAGAAAAATAGGGGACTTGAAATTAGAAAACCTGGACTCTCAAAGTAGGTCATATATTCTCAAACATTTGTTTCCTGGTCTGAAAAGTTAGTTAGCATCCTCTCCATACCTATCACTCACATTGTTGAAAGGCTCAAAGGGAGCCGGGCGTGGTGGTGCATGCTTGTAATCCCAGCATTTGGGAGGCTGAGACCGGAGGATCCAGGTTCGCGGCCAGCCTCAGCTACCTAGTGAGGCACTCTGCAACTTAGTGAGACTCGGTTTCAAAATAAAGAATAAAAAATAGGGCTGGGGGTGTAGCTCGGAGGAAAGAATGCTCCTGAGTTCAATCCCCAGTACCAAAAAAAAAAAAAAGAAAGACTCAAAGGGAAGATCCCTGTGGAAACACTTGGATAATTCTAAATGCAAGCCAAGGTGAAGGCTCCTTCCTCTTTAAAAAGAGATTGTTGTAGAGTAGATATGGCGATGTAAGCCTGTAATCTCAGTACTCGGGAGGCTGAGACTGGAAGATCTCAGGTTTGTGGCCAACCTCAACAACGTAGTGAGAACCTCAGCAACTTAGCAAGACCCTGTTTCAAAAGAAAAACAACTCAAAAAGTCAAGGGATGTAATTTTGTAATTTGGAGGTTGAATGCCCCTTAGTTCAATCCCCAGTACGAGAGAGAGAGAGAGAGAGAGAGAGAGAGAGAGAGAGAGATTGAGATTGTGCCTTTATCCACAGGATAGTCAAACCTGAAGCATTTACAATCATGCAAAAAAATTGCCAGCACTACTTTCTTGCTCTGTTTTAGCTTTAACAGTTTATTTTAAGATAATTTCGGATGTAGAGAATAATACTGGCATAGCGTGTATATTGCATCTCCCAATGTTAACATTTGCAAAACCAGAATAAAATTCTCAAGGCAAAGACATTAATCTTAGTCCAATGCTAGTTAAATTACTGAATCCCCCACCCCATTTTTTATACTAATGTTTTTTCTGTTCTAGGATCTCATCCACAATCCCATGCCATATAAACTCGTGAATATTTGTTTTTTCTTTGTATTCTAATCCAGTACCAACTTTGGCCATGGGGAGCTCCCTAGGCATTGGTTTCTGATTCTTTTCCAGACACCCCATCTCTGTTTTTCTTTTTGTTTGTTTGTTGAGGTGGTTTGTTGGTTGGTTGGGTGAGTGTTTGTTTGTTGGATTGGGTGGGTGGTTTGTTGGTTGGTTGGTGCAATTTGGTTTTGTTTTTAGCATTTCCTTACATTCTGGCAGCATGAGATGCTTTAGAATCATCCTGCATTCTGTCTGACCAAGTTCTGTAATCAATCATTTCCTCACACACACTACATTCTATTAAGGAGCACTTAAACATCAAAAACTCATTGCAAAAAAAAAAAAAAAAAAAAAAAAGGAAGCAATTTGTGTATGGAAGATAAAATGGTGTTTTAATCCCTTTTCTGGTTTCTACCAGCTTCTCTGATCATAGCTATTTCCTTCCATATAGAAAGGCCAGTATCATCTCATGAAGAAGTAGCCCTGGACATCTGGTGGTATGTAGTAAGGTCTGACTCTACCCAGGTGAATGGCATGTAGTGCCCTTCCCTGTATTCAAGGAGCTCTCGGTCAAAAACAGAGATAATTTTAGCAGCTATGCTCCAAATATGTGATTTTTTAATACCCAGTAATAAAAAGTACATGAAACATTTATACTTAACCCTACTAGGCCCACAGAGAAGGTGACCTTGATTTAGATTCTGTACATTGAGACAATGGCTTGACACACATAACAGGCTAGATAATCACCCCCAAAGGTGCCCGCAGCCTCATCCCTGAAATGTATAAGTGTAGTTCCTTACTTGGCAAAAGGGGCTTTGCAGGGACGGTTAAGCATCTTAAGGATCGTGAAATGGGAATATTGTTCTAGATAATATTGGGGGGCCCAGTGCCATCACAGGCGACCTTACAAGAGTCAGAAAAGCAAGGAGGTGGTGAAGAAGATGAGGTAGGGCCATGGGACAAAGAACAGGGTCAGTTTCTCCAACTTGGAAGAGACCAAGCAACAGATTCTCCAGGAGAAATATAGACCCATGTAATTTCTGACCTCCAGAACTATAAGAGAATAAATTTGTGGTGTGTGTGTGTGTGTGTGTGTGTGTGTACATACTGAGGATTTAACAACCCAGGGCATTCTACCTTTGAACTACATGCGCAGCCCTTTTTACTTTGAAATAGGGCTTTTCTAAGTTGTTGAGGGAGGGTCTCACTAAGTTGCTGAGGCTGGCCTCCAATCTGTGACTCTCCTGTCTCAGCCTCCCAAATAGTGGGATCACAGGAGTGCACCACCACACCTGTCAAATTTGTGTTAAGCCCCTAAATTCATGATGATTTGTTATAGCCATAGTAGGAAACAAATACAGCATCTAAGCTCTATAACTTCTGATGACCACAATCCTTGGGTCACATATTATTGTCTGAAAGTCATCAGACAGATTTAGAATGTGATTTTCTGTGACTTGGCAACATTTATAAACTCAGCATGATGAAGATAACTCCATCCAGTGGAAAGAGGACTGGTGATTTCAAATATATCTTGCTCTGCAGAATAATTTGAAGTCAGGAATTGTGATGCCTCCTGCATGGCTCTTACTGCTGACAAATGCTTTGGCTATTCTGGGTCTTTTGTTTCTCCATATGAAATTTAGTACTGATTTTTTTAAGTCTGTGAAAAATGACATTGGTATTTTGATAGGGACTGCATTGACTCTGTAGATCACTTTTGGTAGAATGGCCATTTTGATAATATTTATTCTGTCTATCCAAGATCATGGGAGGTCTTTCCAAAGGGGCTGAAATAAGAATATTATAGTAATATATGCATATTCATTTTTATATCAGCACAACTCACAGTAGCCAAATTATGGAATCAACCTAGGTATCCATCAACAAATGGATTACAAAATTATGGGATATACACACAGTGAAATTCTACTCAGCAATAAAGAAAAATGAAATTATATCATTTGCAGGAAAATAGATGGACCTAGAGAAAATTATGTTAAATGAGATTAGGTAGTCACAGAATTGTGAAGGGTCATATGTTTTCTCTCATATGTGGTAGCTAGGGAGGGAGTAATTGGGATACCAGAAGGACTTCAATTAATGGAAGAGAAACTTCAGTGGAGACAGGGAGGTGGCCTAGTGGGAAGGATGGAGGGGGGAGAGGGAGGATCAATTAAGGAATAACTTCCATTGACATTATGTCCATATTTGTGAAATACGGATGTCAATCTCAATACCCTGTATGGGGAAGAGGGGGAATGGGAGGGAGCTGGGGTAAAGCCCATCAAGTGCTGTGTGCATGTACGGCACTATCACTTTGAACTACATTATGATGTGGGACTATAAAGCACCAATAAAAGTATAAAAATAAAATAAAAACCATGTTAAAAATGCATGCCTGTAATCCCAGGTGTGGGTAATCTATAAATGACAGTTAATATTATTGAATCAATAGCCAATTGTTATATTAGACATAAAATGTTCTCTAAAGAGCTCATTTATTAACATTCAGGTTTGACATAATGAAGTCATGGGGCTTATAATCCCAGCAGTGGATAAATCCATTTTAGTGGATTTATCTGGGGTGTGGCCTAGGCCAGTAGGATATGGTTGGGAGGGGATTCCTGGGGGTGCAGCCTTGGGGATTATATGATTCCTCCTTCCCCTGCACATTCTCTCTCTCTCTCTCTTCTCTCTCTCTTCTTCTCTCTCTCTCTCTCTCTCTCTCTCTCTCTCTCTCTCTCTCTCTCTCTTCTCTCTCTCTCTCTTCGTTTTTGGCCTCTATGATGTGAGGAGCACAGCCCATGGACCCTCCCTCTCTCTGCCTTCCACTGCCATGCCCTGACATCCTCATCCCCAGCCTCGCATGAACTGAACTTGAAACTCTAAGAAAATAAATCTTCTTTCCTCAAAGTTGTGTGGTCAATCATCTAGATTATAGCTAAAAGAATGCTGACTGGAGCACCAATTACTAGCCACCTCTTCACTGTCAGGAACTGTGTAAGGCACTGGTACTCATGGTGTACAATGACTGCCATTTATTATCGTGTTTTATCACCTAAAGCAATACAATAGATTCCCCCACTACAATTAGTATTTGTGGAGAACCTCTTTGATGTGAAAACACTGTGTTAAGCACTGTAGTAGACTTAAGGAAACCTTATAAAATTATAAACGAAAGGATGAATATCCCATAAAGACACTGTATATTGGCGGGGTAGATCTTCCAGGAACAAAACAAAACAGCCCATCACATGGTGAGCCTTCCAAATAAAGTACAGCTAATCCTGCCTGAGGATACCCAGACTTTTCAAGGGCCATTCAGCATGGATAGCTTTAGTGAATCAATTTCTAGGATTAGTCTTCCATTTGTATCCTTTGTCAAAACCATTTTAGTTAAAACCCATCAGTCCCTGAGGCAACATGAATTCTCAGTCCTCAGTTTCCCTTAAGTCTCCTTTCTCCCATTTTACAAAAGGCGCACAAACTTCTAGCCCACCCATTCATACCACAGTGCATTACCCTAGAGAGGAAATAAAACACCTTCTGGAGTTTCAAACAATATGGAATTCAAAATGTTGGTCTTGGGGTTGAGGAAACACCAGCTCTAACAACTGAGTAACAAGTCCTTTTCTTCCTGATCCTTTGCTTTCAATTTGAAGACCAATTACAATGCAGATAGGTAGATCATTAAAATTAGTTTTTAACAGTAGTGTATCGATATGATCATTTTACAGATACCTGAAAAACTTGAGTGCCATTAATCCTGCTCCCTTCTACTTGTTTAGCCAGATGAATTTTATCAGCACTTACAGAACATAGGAATAAAACTTATACCAACTCTTTTTCATTTTATGGAATAAGTCACATTTACTCATCGATGCATGACCAGAATGAACACTTCCCTTTCTGTCTCGAGAAATATAATTTCTAATAAAATTTTTATGTTTGACAGTGGATCACAAAATGTTAGATTTTTATATTGTTTGGGTAAACTGGATGTAATAATCTATAATAATAATTTGGGTTTTAGATTATTTGTAGCTCAATCCATATTTTTATAAAATAAATCTTAGATGGTAGAAAATTTAAAAACCATTTCAATTTATTTCCTGAGAAAGAGAAGAATAGCTTCTGACATCGAGAGAATGGCCCCACACTTACAAGACAGTCTGGTGGTCACAGCTGGACCACGGTGTCCTTCTTTGGTTATCAAGAAGCACACGGAACACCAGTGTTAGATGCCTGCGACTGTGATGCAGAGAGACACAGCAACAACAGCAACAAAAAAGCAATTTCAGAATCTCACTTATGCATAATCAAAACAAAGTTATTTTTATGGAAACCACCAAGGTGACACACATCACCTTGCCCCAGATGAGATGAGTAACCCAGGCTTCTTTTTCAAGAGAGATGTCAACATAGTGATTGTGCTAATTTGCAATTCCATCAATAGTAAATACAACTTCCTTCCCTGCCCCCCTTCCTCACCAGTAGTTATTACTGTTTGTATTTTTGATGATGGCCATTCTAACTGGAATGAGATGATGAAATCTCAGTGTAGTTTTGATTTGCATTTCCCTGATGGTTAATGACATGAAGCATATATATATATATATATATATATATATATATATATATATATATATATGTTGGCCATTTGTTATTTCTTCTATGAGAAATATCTCTTTTTTTCCGAAAGAATTAATTAGAATGCTGTAGTGATTCAGTGATCCATGCATACCCATGTTTACAATGGCACCATTCACAATAGCTAAGTTATGGAACCAGCCGACATGCCCATCAATGGATGAATGGATAAAGAAAATGTGGTATACACACACAATGGAGTTTTGCTCAGCCATAAAGAAGAACAAGGTTCTTCATCATTTGCAGGAGAATAGATGAAGCTAGAAAACATGCTTAGTGAGATCAGCCAGACTCAGAAAATCCAGGGGCACATATTTTTTTCTCATATCTGGAAGCTAGAAAGAAAAGAGAAAAGGAAAGAGACTTTATGAAAATAAGGAGCAAGACCAGTAGAATAGTGAAAGAGGTTTAGGGGAGGGAAAAAGAAGGGAGAAAATGAGCCTTGAGGAAGGAAATAGGTCAAGTAATATTACATTTATATTATGAATGTATCACTACCAATCACACTAGCTTGTCTGGGGAGAGGTACAAAGGGAAACACACCAAGAGACCCTGCATGCATATGTGAATGTATAGCTTTGAACTTCACTGCTATGTATAAGTACAGTGCACCAATTAAAATTTTAAAAAAAGAAGCCACAGTCAACAATGGACCACACATACAACCCTGTCCTCATAAGATCATATTGCCTGGTAATGCTCTAACCGTCTTCTTTTGTGTAAGTAGGTTCTGTGATGTTCTCTTGAAGACAGGATTATTTAACACATTTCGTATCCTCATTGTTAAGGGACACCTGACTGCACAGTTTCAACTATGTTCTTGTCTTCCCTCCTTCCAGGTAAGATCAACTAAGACAACCATAATATACTTGCTCCCACTTCCTGACAGCATGCAATCCAGAGAAAAGCCCTCTCATTAAGCCCTCCCCAACATAACCTAAGCAAAGTCCTTTCAGTTACACTATTATTGAGATGCCTGGCATCTCCTCATGATGCACAACCTCCCCCACTGCCCTGAGCAATAAGCCAAACTTGTTCAGCTACAGGTATGTTCCTGCGGTGCTTGGCTGGACATTGGCAGAAAGAGCAGTACCACCAAGATTCAGCTGCCTTTACCACCTGTACTGGGACCTCAAATCCGGGTACTAGCATCCTCACCTGAGACCTTTCATATCCCCCTGTTTGTGACATACCCTGCACATGGCTGGAAGATAAGTTCATGCTAAGTTGAGCTCCAGCATTGGGTTCGATATCTCAGCCTTGGGTTTATCTTGCTTTTCTTGTAATATGCTCATTTCTGATACTTGTATTTATCTGATCAGGTTTATATTCTTCTTTGATTGAATTGTTTTATAGTCTTCTAGTGACAGCTCCTGGGGTCTGTCTGCTTGTCCATTGTCTTGAATATTATTGGCTTAGTATAGGAAAAGTCTACAGGGAGCTGTATTAGCAGAAGGAGATATATAGACTAAGAGATATATTGCAATGAATTGGTTTATACAAAGGTGAGGCTGGCTAGGCAGGTCACCAGGAAGGGTAGGCTAGATTTCTTGGGCATATGCCAAAGCCTCTAGCCACAGGTAGATTTCTTCAGGAAAGCCTTAGCTTTTGAGAATAATCAGCAGATTGAATCAGATCCTTTTGGATGACCTAGATCATCTCTTTAATGTAAATTGATTATGGACTTTTATCATGACTACAAAACACTTTTACAATAATACCTAATTTAGTGTTTGACTGAATGATGGGGAAATGGATTATAACCTAGCCAAGCTGACACACAGCACTGACGATCATGGGTACAGGATGGGAATAGGTCTAATAAATTTGTCCTTGAGCTGTCCCCAGAGGCGGAGGCATTCAGAATGTCTTCTGAGACTGGTGTCTTTGGGGACAAACTTTCACCTGGGTCACTATTTTAGAATCTCTAAAGAATAATTTCTCAGTCTTGTCATGGTATGCTACGATTTGGATGAATGTCCCTCAGAGGCCTGTGTATGAAAGCCTTGATCCCCAGGGTGGCACTATTGGGAGATGATTAAATCTGTGGGATAGGAGGCATACTTAGAGGGCTGTAGGTCACTGCAGGTAGGGAGGGAGGAGGTGTGCTATTTCAAAGGAGATTGTGGGATTCTGGCTCTGACATGTGTTGCCCAACATTGCCTGGTTCCCTTACCAGAGGCCAAAGCACAGGGTCACCTGATCTTGGACTGGAACCTCCAGAACTATGAGCTAAATAACCCTTTTCTCTTTATAAGTCAATTGCCTTGGGTATTTTGTTGTAGTAACGTGAAGCTGACTAATATGGTGTTCCTGAGAATGTCTTTGTTTATTTTTGTCTGCCTGGAATCAGGAGGTTTTATATACTCTCTGTTGGGTGATGTGGGCCTTTGTCCAGGCTGCGGCATTATGAAGTCACAAAGGAACCCTTCTGAAGACCCCAAATATCCTCACAGGGTGTCTTCCATCTACAAACTACAAATGTTTCTCCTCCGGGTCAACCCCACTGCTTCCTCTGATTTCCACGCTATCATGCTAACTTGTGCATTCATCTCTTTAACTGGTACAATTTCACTGGGGACAATTTAAAATTGCAGTGGCCACTTTGGGGAGCTCTTGATAGGAACAAAATTGTTCTCGTGAAAGGTATCTTCGAACTAAAAGAAGAAATCCTCAGGAGGTGATTATTTGTCTTGTTTGTCTAAATGAGAGATCATTTTGTTTAACCCAGGAGTCACCCCTCCTTTGTCGCAGTACTTGGGAATTAATAATTGCTGACTTTTTAATTGTTTGGGCTGATAAAACTGTCAAGCAAGCACAAGTTATAGCGAAACCAGCTGCATGTCATTTTCTTTTGTGTGTATATATGTCAAAATTTGTTTTTCTATGTCTAAACTTTCTGTCTTCTCTTTGTAGAGAAAACATAATTAGCCTTTTACAGGGATAATTTCATATTTGCCTGAAGACGGCTGCCTCTGTTTTTTTGTTTTTTTTTTCCCCCTGTTCCTCTCCCTTTTTTTTCCCTCTCCTGAGGAAAGAAAGGTTAAAGTTTTTTTTTTTTTTTTACGTTTAAAAATGTTCAGTTGTTATGGTTGCACAATACGTTATTAAGCCATGATTTTTTTTTTCAAATCCTGAAAAAGCATATTTATATAATAGCCTTTTAGATTCAAGATAAAATACATGTTTGGGGCATGATTCAGTACCTAAACATCAGTTTTTCCTATGAAAATAGTGACAGCATGAACTTTTATTTGTATAAATGCAGAGTTAAATGTCTCACATTTAAACTTTCTAAATGGCTCTTTGTCTTATGAGTTCCTTTATCACTATCTCAATAGTTTAAAATTAAAAATTTACACTTATATGATTATATTCACCTCAATAATATGAAAATAAATGATATTTCCTTAAAGATTTTGATTTTATGACATTTTCTTAAAATGCTCCAAGATGAAAGGATTAAATGTGTTTGAATGTGTTATCCAAATCATAATTTTCAGAATCACAACTAACTTTAAGATCTTAGACAAAAGTTCAATTAATAAATGATCTCTGGATGCCTGGACAATTTCTAGGTAAGAACCAGATTCAGAGCATTGGTCATTCAATCTAATGTATTCTTACTTCTTAAAATGACAATAGATTAGTTAAATATATGATATATAGTTGTTTTGGATAATATCATATATGTTTACATATATTTTTGTATAATATAAATATATAATTATTTTGAATATTGTCATATATGTTTACATATATTTTTTCAAATTTTTTCATAGAAATAATAAAAATAATATGATATGTATGTCCATCGAAAAAATAAGCTAAACAGTGCTTGTTTTCTATAACCCAGTTTTCTCTTTTGTCTTCTATAACCCAGTTTTCTCTTTTCTTTGGGGAAAAGTGATTTCTACTAGAGAACTATGCTTCCCTTTTTCAGACATTCCAGAGCTTTCCTTAAATATTCCTGATTTGACTATTTTTATTAGTCCAAACTTAAGAAGAAAAAGCTAAATATTTCTAAATTACTCTTTTATTATACAGCTTAAATTTACTTTTGAAACTTAAGCTTCCTATAAATATAAAATCAGTTTAGATACCTAAGTGAATTGCCTTTACTGAGACCCACCAACTCAAAAATAATAAAAGGACAAAGATTGATACCATAAAGGTAGATTATTTGGGGTTAGTCCATGACTTTTAAATAGTGTAAAAATAAAAAGATTTCCTTCCCACTCCAGGAAGCCCTATAAAATGAGTACAAAATTGGCTCATTCCTGCCATAATAAATGATACCTACATAGCACCTGTGTTCCACCAGCATCCTACTTCTTAAGCAAATATCAGGCTTATGCCTATCTGTTTCACACTAGCTTAACCTCTGTGTTTGGGAGTGAAAATTGGAGACTACTGGATATTTAAAACTATCAACCTTCCAAAACTTCCCAAAGGAGGCGAGCATGGGATACCAATGCTTTCATCATGGAGACTCTCTGAGTCACAATTCCTACAGGGATCTGAAACTTGTCATTGACCCTAACTGATATCATCAATAACACTACTCTGTCCTGGAAGTCTGAGGAACTCATTAGCCAGAGTTGCCATGGGCAATCACTTATCTCTCAATGTCCTCTAAGCTGGCTGCACCTAGGTAAATAGCACAGAGCAAATTTATATATATATATATATATATATATATATATATATATATATATATATATATATATATACCCAAGACTGGAGGAAAAGAAAAAGTCACCAAGGTCTCTCAAACAGGACTGGTATATTCTGAGATGTTTTCACAGCCTGAGTCTTATAATCCAGGCCTCTTGCTTTGCAACCATTCCAAGGACTAATAATCGAGTGGTTCCTGGTAATTGCTTGTGTTACAGTTGGCCGATGTATTAGGAGTCTTAAATGCTACTGTGGAGTAATTGCCACATCCAATGATTCTATAATTCATTCATCAGCAGAAGCGGGAGGAGGGATTGACCTGACTCTAACTGCAGACTAGGTTTAAAGAAATGCTCCTGATCTTGACCATCCAAACCTCAGCACTCTGGACATCATGAGTTACAGTCCTGTGCCCTGACAGCATCTGTTCTTGGCTAAAAGAGGGGAACCAAGAAAGCACACCCTGCTATGCAAAGACAGCTGGCCTTGGAGTTGTCCAGCGCTGGCTCATACTTATGGCTGGGCTGTGGCGTTCTCCTGCTTGATATTACCAATCCCACAGAACACCAACACCAAACAGCAAATTCTGCAATCATATGAAGTAACACAAAAACCAGTTCATAATTTTGTCTAAAATAGAAAAAAGTCACTGTGTGTTAGTCAGCTCTTCTTACTATAACAAATACAGGAGATAGTCAGCTTATAAAGAGTTCAGGTCTATTTTGACTCAAAGCATTAGGGGTTTCAGTCCATGGCCCATGGGTCCCATTGCCTTTAGTTCTAGGTGAGGCAAAACATCTTGGTGGGAGCAGTAACAGAATGAGGCTGCTCATTCATGACCAGGATGTAATAAAGAATCCCACAATCCCCCTCAAGGACACGGCCCCCCCTCAAACACCTACGACCTTCCAGTACATCCTGCCTCTTAAAGGTTCTACCATCATCCAATAACATCAAACTGAGTACCAACCATTCAACACATGGGCTTTTGGGAAATGATCCAGATTCAAACCATAGCACTATGCAAATCATAAAAATAGAATCTCATCCTTCACTAGTATGAGTGACTGTAGGCTTTTGTTTGTTTTTATTTTTGACTGGGGATTAAACCCAGGAGCATTCTTCCTCTGAGCTACAATTACATCCCTTGTTATTTTTTATTTTAAAACAAGGCCTTGCTAAGTTTCTGTGGGTCTCATTGAATTCCTGAGGCTGGCCTCAAGCCTGTAATCCTCCTGTCTCAACCTCTCAAGTGCTGGGATTACAGGTATCAGCCACCACACCTAGCTAACTGAAGGTTCTTTACTATGGCAGCTTTTACCTTGCTCTACTCTTTCCTACTTTCATACCAGATTTGTTAACATAGTCTTAGTTCAGGTAGCTATAATGGAAAATTCATCTCCTTTTCTCCCCAAATGAAATAAGGACACCTAATTGGCAGTCAAAATCAATCTCTCTCTCTCTCTCTCTCTCTCTCTCTCTCTCTCTCTCTCTCTCTCTCTCTCTCTCTCTCTCCTCCTTTTTTTCTCTTTGGTTTTGGTACTCAGGATTCAACCTAGAATGCTAGGATGTTCTACCTCTCAGGTACATCCCCAGCCCTACTTATTTTTTTTTTAATTTTGAAACAGGGTCTCACTAAGTTGTCAAGGGCCTTGCTAAGTTGCTGAAGATGGCCTTGAACCTACTATCCTCCTGTTTCAACCTCCCAAGTTAAGCTTTTGTTTCTCTATATTCCCTATTGAATCCTTTGTCAAATACAAGTAGCATTATGCTCATAATACATTCAGAATGCAAACTTTTTAAAGATCATTTCCACTGTTACCATCTTGTTCCAAGCTGCCCTTGACTTACTAAGTCTGCATTATTGCAAAAGGCTCCCAAATTGTCTTACTGCTTTTTCCTTTGCATTACATACTACTCAGGAAGAACTAAAGCTAGCTAATGGTTCAAATAAATATTACTAAATATAAATGCCTTTATACTCATGCACAATTTTACTTAGGTTCATATCTCAGTTTAATGAAGATAATTCAGCTCTTTAGTAGGTATTGACTCAGAGATAGGTTGTTTCTATCTTGTGGCTTTCTCTCGTGGGACTCCAAGATCTCCCTGGCTGACTAGTATCACAGGCAGATGAGGCAGGATCAGTGAAGAATCATAAAGAAGCCCCACCAATTTCCTAATCATACTGGCCTTGAACAACACACCTCCTTCTCACATTCTACTGGCCAGAACAAGTTACATGGCCAATCCAATGTTAAGGAATGCATGCGGAGCTTCTTGTTGGCACTAATGGTTTCCACCATGCCCCACTGCAATATATTCCTCACACAAAAACCCAAATCAATGCATGCTGCATTCTCAAATACTAGAAAAAAATTTCCATTATACTGTCACAGAGTAAGTTTCATCCAGTCACTGCCTCATTCACTTGGTTGCTTTCCAGCATTGAGACTCTTGGATTAAAGTCATTTGCTATCTTAATGGTTTTATTGGGAGCAGACCTTGTTGTTTTTGCATCACATTTGCCCTTCCCCTTTCTTTGGTGATAGCATGTTGGTTGTCTTGTAAATTATTTTTCTCTCTTTACCCCTTCATGTACTTGAAAAGGGAAAGAATACTCTTGAATTCCATGGCACCAGATATTCTAATTCTAACATTCCTGGTGGCTGTTGTGGGATAGTTATCGATCATGCTTTGTCTGCTTAGCAGCCATTTCTCCCGTGTGTGTGTGTGTGTGTGTGTGTGACTAAGGATTGAATCCAGGGGCATGCTACCTCTGAGCTACAACCCTAGTCCTTATTTTTAAATTTATTTATTTTGTTTGGAAACAGGGTCTCACTGGGTTGCTAAAAGTCTTGCTATGTTGCTGAAGCTGTACTTGAACTTGTGATCCTCCTGTCCCATCTTCCCAAGTCCTGGGATTACACCTCCTTTTCTCCTCTATTCTAACAACAGTTCCTGATTTTTCATGGGGAATCATGCACTCTCATAATTAGCTGTATTGAATTAGTTGAAACTAATTCCAGCCCAGGCTCTAAGATTGGGCCCTAGAGTTAAAAGCAACTTTCTTATCATTGATTCAGTACATATTATTGAGGATTTACTATGTGCCAAGTACTGTCCCAAGTTCTGGGGATAGAGCAATAAGTAACAAAGATAAAAAAGATTTTAGTTCCTCATAAGAGGATTCAAGCTATGGGTGTGTGTGTGTGTGTGTGTGTGTGTGTGTGTGTGTGTGTGTGTGTGTTTTGTTTTCCCCTTTTTAGATGAACCTGTATGAAAATGTGTCAAGACATAGGAAGCACAGCTGAGATTCACAGGGAGTCTAATTCTTCTGAGCACCTGACTGACTCTAGCAAGTCCAAAGTCACATGTACCTGGAGAGTTTCCCACTGCAGGCATCATCGATGCCTTTTTCTTCAAATGAATTTGTGTTGGTTTTTGTCCTTTGCTGTAGAGCGAATCCTTACTGCAATGCCTATGAGGGATGAAGTAGAATTGCATGAAGCCCTGTCTATAAAGCGAGCCATATACGCTAGCTGCTGTGATAGTCCTCATTTGCACATCAGCACAATCTGAGAAAATCAAGTGAACACTGTTCTACTGGAGATGATCAGGAGGAAGTGGAAACAGAACAGTCCTTGAATTTTAACTAAGAACCTCTCAAAACTGCCAACCCCACTGTTTTACAGAATGGTGTTTTACCTTAATTGCCTTCAACACAGAACAAAGAACCTGAGGTATAAATAACACAAAATCGAGATGGCCTCTTTTAGTGACCAAAGCTGCTTATAGATAAGGTTGCAAAGTAATTCCTAAGTGGCCCCATGTTTAAGAAAGCCTCAACATACCCATGCTTTAAACTATTTGCCAAGGATATTAATTTTCATCTTGAAGGCAATCATTTACTCATTGGCTCTAGCAGATATGAAGAGATTAAAACTTTCATCCACATATTCAATTATTCATCAGCCCACCTTTTCTTTCAGATTTAGAGCATCTGAGTGGATGTCAGCTAATAGAGAAAATCCATGCAGGATATGAGTGACCGGCAGTGATGCTCAGAATTCTTACACTAAAATTCTTTGTAAAGACAGTCCTCAAACCTTAATCGAAATATTTAGCTAACATAGGGAACAAGCGTCACAAGAATGGATTCATTTCTCAGAATCACTCTTGGGAAATATTTGTCCATATTCTTATCAGGAAAGTTGCATTTCATTAATCCCAAATCAACAGACCACAAAGAAACACAATTTAAATATTTATCCAGTTCTCTTCTTATTTTCTGTGGACTAGAGGTGCCTCATGTGTTGGCTAGAACCACGCCTTCACATTCCTAGTAGACAAAATAGGCATCGGTCTTTCTTACTTCCCTTTACCAAGGCAAATCCAGCTGTAGCTGAATTTGTTGGAATCCAAGCTGTGCAGTTAACACAATGGCCACACACAGATGGGATGATAAACAACTACTGGTCACACATGGAATCACTGGGACAGGGCTCATGGGAGAATGTAAGCATGGATTATAAAGACAAAGGAATCTAAAAGGAATAGATGCAGGTGGGAGTGTCAGATGCTATGAATAGGTGGAGAGTCAGTGAAGTAGTGATATGGAACTGCTCTGGTGACATGGAGGAGAGACTGCCAGGGAAAGGCACTGCTGGACACCTAGGAAACCCCCAGGAGCTCTCAGGTGTAATTACAAACATGCTAATGCGCAAGGTTAGGTGCCAGCGAGCTGGGGCATCATAGCTCATCACAAAGAAAAATGAGTTTCGCCATGTTGGCCACCCAGTGCCCAGCAAAGGATGGTTGTAGTGGCACCTTTCATGGTCTGTGTGGGGCCCCCGTAATTAAAAGGTTGAATTAGTCATGTAAACAAATTATCCTGAACAAAGGGGTTTACAAATGCTGGCTAATTAGTTTAAATTCCCCAAAGCTTTCCACTGTTTTTAATTCAATAACATAGTGTAAATTCTCCAGTTAGAAAAAGTCTAATAGGAATTGGCAGAAAACTAAATAATTGATATTGTCAGCAACTGCCGCAGCTAGGGCTCCAGTGTTATTGTTTGCCAGTGATTTCCAGAGAGGATAAAGCATGAAGTTTAATGAATTAACAATATAAGCCATAGACAGCTGGTGCTCAGCGGCCTCTCGGTAGGCTCAGCCCCTCGTCGAGAAAAATCCTAAAGTATATATAAATAGACATACCTCCGGCTCGGATTATAATAAAGGATATCATAGCAACCAGTGCCTTAATGACGGGCTTGGAAACAGTAATGAACTAGCTATGTGGCTTCAGCAAGTCATTTGCTATCCCCGAGCCTTGGAATCACACACATTTACTATTATTCTTTTGTAAGTTTGATTTGTTTTTGATTGACACCTCATAATTGTGCATATTAATGAAGTACAGTAGGATATTTCAATCCATGCATACAACGTCTAATGATCAGGTCAGTGTAATTGGCATATCCATCACGTCAAACATTTATCACTCCTTTGTATTGAGAAGATTTAAAATCCTCTCCACTAGCTATTTTGAAAGACACAATTAATTGTCGTCAACCATCATCGACCCTAGAAATTATTCCTCTTATCCAATTGCACTTAAGTTTTGCTTTAAACATTCTAAAGTAATAAAGCTTGTTTTTTAAAAGTCACAAAAAACTAAAAGACTGGTGTTAAAAACAGATTCCTACCCAACCCAATGGAAGAAACCATTTTCAACACGTGGAGATACTTTTTTTCACCAATTGTAGCTTTTGTAAATAAGATCCATCTACCCCTATCTGTTAGTTAGCTAGTTAGTTAGTTAGTTAGTTAGTTAGTTAGTTAGTTAATTTGTTTTTGGCAATCGGGATTGAAACCAGAGGCATTCTACCTCGGAGCTATATCCCCAGACTATTTATTTATTTATTTATTTATTTATTTATTTATTTATTTATTTATTTACTTATTTTTAAAACAGGGTCTCTCTAAGTTACTGAGGGTCTTGCTAAATTGTCAAGGCTGTCCTCAAACCTGTGATTCTTCTGTCTCAGCCCTCTAAATACTGGGATTACAGGCATGCGTTCATTATTTCCTTTTAAGACATAATTTGGTAACCTTCAATTTTGATAGATAAGGATTTTAGGTTTCATTTCCCTCATCTTCTCTTTTCAATGCACTTATATATTGTGAATCTTACTAAATCCATATTCAACATTTTTAATATTAATGGTTATAACTATAACTGCTGAGCTGAGTCATATACTGTGACTACCTCTTCATCTGTGTGTGTGTGTGTGTGTGTGTGTGTGTGTGTGTGTGTGTGTGTGTGTGTGTATGTGTGTGTGTTTTATTGGGGATCAAACCCAGAAGTGCTATACTTCCAAGCTACACCGCAAGTCCTATTTTATTTTTATTTATTTAAGGTTTTTTTTTTTTTTTTTTTTCATTTTGCAACAGGGTCTCAATAAGTTTTAGAGAGTCTCGCTAAGTTGCTGAGGCTGGTCTTGAAACTGTGCTCCTCCTGTCTCAACCGCCCAGGTACTGGCATTACAAGCGTGTGCCATCACACCCTGCCTCACCTTTTCTTATGATCATGTTTCCCCTCCATATGTAATAATTGTCTGCTTCCCCATTGGTTGAATTTTTTATTGAGTAAAGACCAAGGCATTCCACACTTTAGCACAGCTCTGAGACATCCCTGTCTAGTTCTTAACAACTTCTGATACTCTTAGTTTCATTTGTTTTCCTGACATACACCTCTGGACTCTTCCTCTATCCAACTTTAGCCAGTAGGAATCCATGCTAAATATACTTCTATCCATAGTTGAAAAATGGTTTGGTTCCATCTAAAATTTGAGGATACATATAATTTTTTTACCCAGTGTTTGAAGAAGTAACTTCATCGTCTTTTGCTTTCTAATATTCCATTTTAGAAATCTGAAGCCTTTGCTTTGCTCAGTCCTTTGATTTGCTCTCTGGAAGTTTTTGAAATTATTCCTTCCAATATTTTTTTCTCTGAATCTTTGTGATTATCTGCCTTACTTGTCCTGTCATTTTAGAAAGGTTGCTGCAATATTTCTCTGATCATTTCCTCTGTACTGCTTCCTGGATTCTGTCTTTCTTGAACTCCTTGATTATTTCATCTCTTGGATTGATTTCCTCAGTTTCTTATATTTTATTTTCTATTTCCATCTCTTTTTCTTTTTGCCTTTATGGAATTTTCTATATTACATTGTCCAACTCTCTTTGTTTTTAACTAAATTTTTAAATCGAATTATATTTTAATTTCTAAGAGCTTGTTCTTGTTTTCTCTTCCCTTTTTGACCATCTTTGTAATTTTTCATGGATACTGCATCTTATCAGCTAATTGATGACAGAAGGAATAGTTGATCCTTCATGTCTATGGATTCTGCAACCGTGGATTAAACCAACTGTACATAAAAAAAAAATGGGAAGCCAGGCACAGCGGCACACACCTGTAATCCTAGTACTTGAGAGGCTGATACAGGAAGATCAAAATTTTAGGGCCAGCCTCAATAAGTTAGTAAGACCTTCAACAACTTAGCAAGACCCAATTTTAAAGGAAAAATAAAAAGGGTTGGTGATGTAGTGCATAGGTTGAATGCTCTGGGTTCTAGCCATAGTTCAAAAAAAAAAAAAAGTATCTATACTGAACATGTAGAGATAAATTTTTCTTGAGCTTTTTCTCTAAATAATATAATATAATAGCTATTTGCATAGCATTGACATTATTTTAAGTATGATATATAATCTAGAGATGTTTTAAAATATACAAGAGGGTGTGCGTAGATTATATGCAAATACTATATCATTTTATTTAAGGGACTTGCATGTCCACAGATTTTGATATTCTCAAAGGTCCTAGAATCATTCCCTGGATACCAAGGGACAACTGGATAGTCTTTGGGGGTTCTTTGCTTCTTTAGTTTTTTTTCCTAATTCTTTTATCTTTTTTTTTCCAGTTTGCTCTTTTGCATATAGGAAACTTTCCCTAAACATTAATCCTTGACTACATGTTTGTATTTAAGGATGAGGCACTGAAAAGCAGGTTTGAATTGAGAGGGTATAGATGAAACTTTTCCACTGAAAGATTTTACTACTGAGAAGCAGCTGAATTTTTTTGCTGGGAATCTTCCCCTGTACCCACCCTCATATTGGTATTTATGTATTTTTTCCCTGAAAAAAATTTCATTAGAGAAAGAGACTTGATTCTGTTCTTTGTGGTTTATGTGGCTAGTTGCTATCATCTTAATGATATTGAGAGAAGAAAATGATTGGTTTTATTTGGAGAAGCTTCACTCCATTCTCCAGCTGCCTGCCTCTGCAACAGCTGCTTCCAATCCTGAAGCATCCCTGATTCAATAACTCTAGATACGATGGTTCTGTGAAATGGGGAGCATGCCTTCCTCTAAGTGCATGGGGGAAGGGACTCTTAAGGCATATGATGACTTCCAATCCCTTATCTTTGTGATGTTCATTAGAAGGGGATAACTTGCTTTGATAGACATCCCTCTTTCCATTCTCATGGTTGTTCCCTTCTGCAAGAATGAAGATTTAATTTTTTCAACCTTGCTGGTCACTGGGCCTCCCTCTGCTTTCACATCTTTACATATTGGGATCATAGAACCCAGGTGTCTTGATGTCTTTTGTAGTATTTGTCCCATACACACATAATTAGTTGTATAGACACACAATGTCTGTATTTGGTTAGGATATTGGGCAAATTGACCAAACAAGACTACGGAGATTTGAAGAAAGAAAACTTAAGTTTAGAGATATTTTGCAAAAGTGTGTGTCCATATATTTTAATATTTGGGAATGCAGTATAATCATTAAATTTTATCTGAAATACTACAAAGAAGAAATCTGTACCTTTGGGATCTCTCCCACTGTTTGTGCCTACTTGTTTATACTAGAGCAAAATTAAGAAGGCACATTGTTAGAAAATGAAAATAGATGGCTCCATAACAAAGAATAGGATTTATTTGGGGTTAAAGCCTGGAAGGAAGCAATTGATCTGGGAGAGAACTGCCAGAGTCAGAAGCCCACTTCCTTATAGACTTGGGGCTTTTTAATGGGGTTAGGAGTGGGGTAAAGGTGAAGGAACAGTTGTGTAAGTTGTTGATTGGTGAGTTTGAGGTTGTGCTATGTTTGGTAAAGTCCTTACCCAGGAGGCAGGGTGATGGTCAGGGACATTTTTCTTTGTAATCACTCCATTTCATTAGTTTTGCACCATTTCTTGAGTTTCAGGTTCTGGGTGGTCTTGGGCTCCAGTCCACAGTACCTACGTGGCAGAGGTCATATAATACATATTTTTTGGGAAATAAGACATCATTTTTGCTCTGGTTATTTCTTGCTGAAAAGGATGCAATGGAGAATTTAGAGGCTAGAAGAGCATCATCATACAATCTGTGGGGGCCAAATAAGTCTGATGTATTAGGAAGCAGGATGTACTGGCACTTGCTATAGAAGAGAAGAAGCTCCTTTTTGTTACCTCTGAAATAGTACATTTGCCTCTGGTTATACTATTTTGCTGGGTGTTTAAA
This sequence comes from Graphiurus murinus, assembly GCA_004027655.1. NCBI lineage: Eukaryota > Metazoa > Chordata > Mammalia > Rodentia > Gliridae > Graphiurus > Graphiurus murinus. Next base: position 20,038 of record PVLC010002429.1, on the reverse strand, counting down.
TCCAACCAGGTAGCCCTATGTTAGGTAAAGAAGTTTTTCTAACATTAGTTTTCTCTTAAGGTCACTCAAGGCTCCTCAGGGTTACTCTTAGGGACTTGGTGACACTTTACCTCTGCCAGTTGTGCCATCTGCCAGGACAGGTCATAGTTATCTGACCAGTTGGCTTCCTTTGAAGTATAGGGAACATGTCCCTCCCCAATGACTTTTCTTTTGCAGAATATGTTCTGGTGGGTCCCAGTCTCTGAGGCCTTCTGATCCCCCTGATTGGGAAGGTCAGATGATTCACCAGAGTTACAGAAGTCTTTAATGAGGTCCCATTATTCTCTGAGTTGTATTTGACCTTGGAGGGCAAGAGCCAAAATATTAGCTGTTTTCTTTTTTAGCCCTTTTATTTCCTTATTGTTCTCTATATCTCAGTTGTTGAACACCAAGAAGATCAGTTTTATTAATCCTTTTTTAATGAATATGGGGTCAACATTATATCCTGTTTTCAGGTAATAACTATCAAAGCTTTGTTTAGGTTATTCTGTTAGAAGTTGTACATCTGTAATGTTAACAGGAAACAATTACAAAGATATACAAGGAAAATACAAACAAAACTATTGGGTACAAAACAAATCTAGTTTGTACAATAGTTCTGATAATATATCACAGCATAAACAAATTTTTATTTAAATATGGCTTTATTTATATTATTAATACCCAATTTTTAATCAGAATGGTATAATTTGGAATGTCAAGTGTTCAAGCATGTCTAATTATCTTTGCTTAAAGATGATCACAGTGCAATTAGCGATACACAAATATAAACTTTGAAAGGCTATTACTATTACCAATTTTTGTTTAGATGCCATTAGCTTGGTACAGTGTTTTCTTAAGTTTTGTATTTTAGAAATTTTGTACACTTTGGGAACACAAATAACTCTAACACATAAAGAAGTTAACAATAATTAATGTCAGCGCTAGCAAGAAGTTTTCTATATATTAAATTAGCTTTTAAATTTGAAGTGAAATTTAGAATCCATGGCTCAGTAAGATAACTATAATTATAGATTCAGGGCTTTTGTACAGGGTTAGGAGTAAGGTAAGGGTGAAGGAACAGTTGTGTAAGTTGTTGATTGTTGAGTTTGAAGTCAGGCCATATTTGGTAAAGTATTTGGCCAGGAGGCAGGGTAATGGTCAGGGGTGTTTTTGTTTGTTTGTTTGTTTTGTATTCACTCCATTTCTTCAGTTTCATACCATGTCTTGAGTTCCAGGTTTTGAGTAGCCTCTGGCTTGAGTCCAAAGTACCTACAGACCTGGCTTGCTCAGACAATAAAGAAGAGCAAAATTATGTCATTTGTAGGAAAATGGATGGAACTAGACACAGTCAGTCTCAGAAAGTCAGGGGCAATATATTTTCTCTTTTATGTGGAAGCTAGGGACAAAAAGGACTTGAGATAAATGAAGGATAACAGTAAAAAGTGGAAGGGGATTGGGAGAGGGAGATGGGGAAAGAGAAAATGAGAACTGGTGAAGGAAATAGTTCTAATAATACTAAATCCATGCATGAAATCATCACTAACATGTGTAGGGGAGGAGCACGAAGGGAAATATACCAAGAGATGTATGCATGTATGAATGTTTCCCTTCAAATCTCCCTCTGATGTATAATTGCAATGCACCAGTAAAAGCATGAAGATATAAATAAATACATCCGTGAGGACTGTGATGACGTAAAACTTCATCTGAGTGTGTGAAAGAGACAGGTGGTTTTATGTCGCTCAATAGGCCTGTTTTTCTTGTCTTTTACATGATGCCGGGACCATCATTACAGGCGCCTTTATCAATAGACTTGGTCTGCAGACACAGGACAGAAAAGAGCTATGGTCAATTAATTGGCCAACAGAATGGACACCTGTTCAATTAACAACCAGGTGCTAATAATCAATTTGATTTGTCTGAATTCAATCAGCAGTTTTGCAGATGGCAGGCAGTTGGACAGAATTAAATTACCCCACCCCAGCATTCTCTCTCTCCAAAGCTTTCTATGTTTGTGACTTGAGCAAGAAAAGGCACATCTCTGTTTTACAGGGGGGGGGGGAGTTAAGAAGAAAGAGTTAAGGGAAACCTGAATGCTTAAACACTCAGTTTAGCTTAAATGTCTAATTAAGATTATGGTGCCTTCATGATTTAACAGTTCCAAAAGCAGCGCTTTTTTACCGCAACCCATCACAGTTCAAGGCCTGCTAGCCAAGCATGAAGTTTTGTTAATGAGAATTAGAAGCTTATAGTCAGGCCTCTGGATACTGCTATTAAAATGTACCTAATCATGTTCTTTAAGCAGAATCAGATAATCACAAGGAACTGATTTTTCACTCGGGCTATGAGCCTTTCCATTTGATAGATTTGTTCATAAGTGACTTAATTCTAAGTTAATTGATACAACACATCACTGTCACCAAACTTTACAATAAAAATAAACTCTAAGCATTAAATATTTTTTTCTTCAGAACTGATCCTGTATAAAGTTAAGGTGTTTATTTCCTGCCCCCCAACACATACACACACACTTCACACACTTTATGGTAGACACTTTTAGCCTAGGAAACACTACACATAAAATCTTTCTAAGAAATATGGCCCAAGTCACCATATCTGACAGCTGACCTGTTTTTTTGTTGGTTGGTTGGTTGTTGGTTTTGTTTTGTTTTTTCTTAGGAAGATTTTATTTTTTATTTTGAAACAGAGTCTCCCTAATTTGCTGAGGGTCTTGCTAAGTTGCTGAGGCTGGTCTCAAACCTGAGATCCTCTTGTCTCAACCTCCCAAGTACTGGGATTACAGGTGCATACCACTATGCCTGGCTTGACTGGGTGTTTTATTTTTTGTTCTTCCTTGCACTCTTTGTTTGTTTCCATGGGAGAGTTCACCTGTCCTCTCCTTCCCTGTACAGTGAGCTCCTATCATAGTGAGGGAGACAAGGAGAAGTGCAAGGAGCTTAGAGGTGACATTGCCAGCTGCAGATAATAGAGAAAGAAATCAGGCCAGGTGAGCAGGAAGAAAAATGTGGACAATGGATGTGTGTCACAGGCCATGGACTCTCATCTCCTCAGCAGGACAAGAGCCTGCAGGAATCTGGAAAGTGTTAACCCAGCTGTAATAGGAGAGTTAAGATATGGGGGGGTGGGGAGGGCAATCCTTTCGGTTTTGCTGTCAAAAATCACTAACTGAGACTCTATTAAAAATGTTCCATAACTAGCCAGGTGTGGTGGCACACACTTTTAATTCCAGTACTTGAGAGTAGGAGTGCTGAGACAGGAGGATCACAGGTTCAAAGCCTCAGCAACTTAGTGAAGCCCTCAGCAACTTAATGAGACCCTGTCTCAAAATAAAGAATAAAATAGGCTGGGAATGTAGCTCAGAGGTAGATTGCCCCTGGGTTCAATCCCTAGTACCCCTCAAAATGTTCCATAACTTTAAACCTGTTTATTGACATATAATGCTATGGTTTAAATGTGTCCCCAATTTTATGTGTTGGAAACTATCTCCAATGTGACAGTGCTGAGAGGTGGGGATTTTAAGAGGTTATTAGGTCTCAAGGACTCTGCCCTGTGAATGAATTAATGCAGATACAGTGGGAGTGGGTTAGTTAATTATGATCAAAGGAACCCACTCTTTCTTATATTCTCTCTGTTTTATACTCTCTTCTCCTTCTGTCTTCTGTCATGTGATAGCACAGCAATAACCCCAAGTCTTGGATTAGACCCTAATCCCTTAACTTTAGACTTTCGGCCTCCAAGACTATAAGAAACAAATCTCTATTCCTTGTAAATTTCCCAGTACCAGGTATTCTGTTATAGTCACACAAAATCTAAGACACCTAATAAGCAAAGTGGGATTGTCTAATCTATAATAAAATAGATACTAGAAAGATAAGCAGGCGCAGTATCGACTGCCAATCAGAATGATGTAAGGATTAGAGAGTGGCATGCGACAAGTGTAGACAATTTACCTAGGGAGTATATTTTACTCTATAAGAAAAGAGTAAAATTTTGTTTAAGGTTTCTTTCCTAAACAAACTGTGGTTTCATTGATCCATTCTGCAAGCCTTTATTGAAAATCTATTCTCCGACAGTCGCTGTGCACAGACAGGCAATGAAAAGATACATAAAATATACTCCCAGTCTTAAAGAAATTACAGTCTGGTCTGGTCAGGGGGGCAGAGGAGCAAATCAGTGCTCAGAGACATGTGTTAAGTGTTGTAATAGTGACCAACATTTACTACAGTACTTCCTTCCTATCAAGCACTTTCAAAGCAGTTTTAGAGGGGCACTTGGGATTGAACCCAGGGGCCTTCTACCTGGGAGCCATACCCCCAGCCTTATTTTATTTTCTATATTTGAAACAAGGTCTCGTTAAATTGCTGAGCCTGGTCTTGAACCTGTGGTCCTCTTGTCTCAGCCTCCCAAGTACTGGGATTATAGGCATGTGCCACCATCCCTGGCTTCAAAGCCCTTTAAACATAAACCTCAATTAATCTTCATAACACTTCTGGAAAAAAGGTGTTTTTATTAGTTTTATTTTACAGATTAATAAGAGAGAGAGAGAAAGAAAGCGAGAAATAGCTTGCTCAAAGTTGCATGGCTTGTGCATCTGGCACTAGAATCCATCCTCTTAAAATATCATGCTCAGCTGTTAGGAACACAGTATGCACGGGAGCTTCAGGAGCTCAGAGGTAGGACATCTAAATTAGGGAAGAAATGTCAAAATGAGTGTAAGAGAGGAAAACTGAAAGGAATCAACTAGAGCAATAACTTTGCCTAATTACAACTCATTATCTCATTGTAGAGTTAAGAGATAGAGTCAATACGCTCTCTCTTGAGTACACACACACACACACATACATACACATACATATACATACACATACTCAACTGAGAATCAGGAAGAGACAGGATATAGCAGAGAGGGTACTAGGGCATGTCTATGAAGTAGCTGATGAGCAGGGAAGAGACACTGAGGCAAATTGCACCTGAGCCTTGGACCTGCCTGGCACAACCTTCCAGGTGAGGCAGGAGTTCAAGGGGCTCCTATAGCTAGACCACCAGATCCTAGAATCTTCCTATTTGGTTTAGAAGGACTTCATCAGGGGACAGCTAAGGATCACTAAGCCTATGGAATAGGAGGGGGCAGAGAGTGGAAACTGACCCTGGGCATCTTTGATATGTCTCCTCCAGGGACTCATGTACAAAAGTCAAGGTCATATGTTGAAGCTCAATTCCCACATAAGCATAATACAATGTCTTCAGACCATTGTTGCTCATTCAAGCCTCACCTGTACACATCTCCTAGTCATCTAGGAGCTATGGCTTAGCAGAAGTCGAGGACATACAATTGCAGAGGGAACTGTGTGTTTTCCAGGGTGCCAGCAACCCCCTGGGCATTTTCAGTGGGCTGGGCATGGAGGGAGAGGAAATGATCAAGGCCGAACTGTGGGTTACCAAGGGAAGCTGCCCAGTTCTGTGGTCTAGAATGCATATGAGCAGGTAGGGCAACTGGGGGAGTGTCTGCCTTTTTTGTTTATACTGTACCTTACTGTACTTGAGCTGCTATAAGAAAAGCACCACAAAATGCATGGCTTACAGACAACAGAAATTTATTCCTAGCAGTTCTGAAGGCCAGGAAGTCCAAGATCAAGGCAGATTCAATGCCTGGGGAAGGCTTGCTCTCTGGTTCACAGATGGCCCTTTCTGGCTGCATCTTTATGTGGTAGAAGAGACTAGCTAACTTTATGGAGTCTCTTCGATAAAGACACTAATCCCATTACTAGTGGGAACATAGGACTAGCTCTGCCCTCAGAACTTGATCACCTCCCAAAGGATCCTACCTCCTAATACCATCATATGGAGGGTAGGGTTTTAACATGTGGGTGTTGAGGGGACACAACCATGTAGACCACTGTACACTGTGAGCCCCTTGTCTGAAAGTCAGAAAGGGATCTGGGCCCACACCCCTTGGTCCTTGGTCCAGCATCCTAATCAAGTGCTCCTGCTTCCACATGGGGGGTGACCTTTGTCCTGGGTCACCTCTCCTCCTCCTCCAGAAATGCCATGAGCCCCCCCCAACCCCACAAGGCTTAAATGCTTATTTCCAATAACAAAAGAAAAGAAAAGAAAGGGACTTCTTTCTCCATATGGAAGAATTAATCTCAAACTTGAAATTATCTAATGCTAAATAAGGAGTTTTAATTTTCAGAGAGGGTGTGTTCAGTTTGAGTCTTGAATCACCCTCTTGGGCCACCAGGGTCTTGCTTCCCTCCAGTTTGGGTGTCTTGATTCAGTTATTAGTCCTCAGAGAAGGCACTTTGCCAGCAAGCCTTGGAAATTTCTTGCACTGGGTTTTAGAATACTTTGTACAATTTCTTGACTTGCTTTCAAATGAATCTAAAGTCTCAGCCCCTGAAAATCCTATACTTACCTGAACCTATTTCTTTCTTCCCTGATTATTTCTTCTGATTCCTATTCATTAGAGTACTATTTAAGTGAATTCTATCCCTTGGTAAATTTAGTAACTTCACTTATTGTTTTAGGCTAGGGGTCCCTAGGGCATACAAGACATTACATTGAGATATACCCATAAAAATTAAACGTTTTCTTTAGACTTGTGTTGTTAGCTTACCCTTTATAAATCTACCTTGCATTTGTTTTTAAATGCACGTAAAATATTAATGCAATAATGTATGCAATAACACATGCTCAATTTTTTAGAAGGGATGTACAATTCAAAGGGTTAATAGATTCCTGTTAGAGTCTCAAACATATGACCTTGCCTCTGGTATATTCACTCATTCTTTTCTTTATTCCTTTATTTATGCAATCTAGAAACATTTCCCTGGCACCTTGCAGGTGGCTGACACATGTGCTAAGGATGTATAGATAAACAGAGAATTGTATTTGCCCAGGAATAGCTCACCATCTGGTGGGAGAGGCAGAAAGAAATTCAAACAAATAAGTATAGTATGAAATGATAAGTGCTAACTCCAAAAGTGTGCTCTCTGAGCACAAAAGAAGAAGAAAGAGGTGCTGCTGAATTGGGTAAGGGTTGGCAAAGTATTTATGGCACTGACATCTCAAAGATGAGGGCCTTTCAAGCAGAAGGAGAAGGATACAGGAATAAGCAAGGAAGAGCATGTGGCTGGGGAGGGTAACAACGTGACGGCACAGGTGGCTTGAAGTGTATAAATTAGAAAGTACAGGGGTAAGTGGACAGAATGGGATGAAGTAGAAATGATAAGTAGCAGAGGCTTGAGCTGGTTTAGAACACCCGGATCCATGCAGGCAAATATGCATTTGCATCTCACTTGGCTGGTCCCTTCTACTCAAAGTGTGATACACAGGTCAGCACCATCAGCATCATGCAGAAGCTCGTTAGAGCATCATGCAGAAGCTCGTTAGAAACACAGAATCAACACACACACACACACACATATACACACACACACTCACACACACATGCATGTATATGCACACATGCACAAGTCTGCATTTTACCTCTGTGCTACACCCCCAGCCCTATTTTATTTTTATTTTGAAACAGGGCCTCAGTAAGTTGCAGAGGGCCTCACTAAGTAACTGTAATCTTCCTGTTTCAGCCTCCCTGGTACGGGGATTACAAGTGTGCGCCACCACAACCAATGACAAGTCTGCGTTTTAATAAGCACCCAAATCAAAATCTACCCTTTAATGTTATTTCCAGGTAATTCCCATTACTGCAAAGTGCAGGTATAGTAAATGAAAAACACAGGCTCAGGAGTCAACATATTTGGGTTTAAACCTGGCAGCGCTGGATGTGTGATCTTTGGCAAGTTTCTTAATCTCTTTGTGCCTCACTTTCCTCATTTATAAAAACCACTCTAATGGAATTGTCTATTTCACAGCATTGTGGCAAAGATGATATGAGAATTCCTTTTAACAAACAAATAGCAAGGCATGGTAGTACAGGGTTGTGATCCCAGAACTTGGGAGGCTGAGACAGAAGGATTGCAGGTTCGAAGACAGTGCATGATAACTTAGTGAGACCCTGTTGCAAAATAAAAAATAAAATAGGTCTGGGGTGTAGCTCAGGGATAGAATAACCCTGGGCAACACACACACACACACACACACACACACACACACACACACACACACACACACACAGTACAATACCAACTGAATAACCAAAAATTTTACCAGGCCACCAGCATATTTATATAACATCTATAGGACCATTCTTCCTATTATAATAAATCCTTTAAAAATGGTTCTGAGCTGTGCATGATGACACACACCTGTAATGCCAGTACTTGGGAGGCTGAGACAGGAGAATCTCAGGTTTGAAGTCAGCTTCAGCAACTTAATGAGGCCCTCTGCAACTTAGACCCTATTTCAAAATAAAAAAATTAAATAGGCTTGGGGATGTAGCTCAAAGGTAGAATTCCCCTGGGTTCAAGCCCTAGTACCACAAAAACAAAGTAAAATAAAACAAAAAAATGGTTCTGTGTAATAGTTGTAACTCCTTCCTTCATGTATTCAATTCAAAATTCATTCTCATCTGCACTATCACCTCCAAAACAAGGAGAAGTCAAAGCTCATCAGTTATATCATCCAACTTTCTCATGGAGGACCTTGAGGTCAAATTCCCCTTTAGAGGCAAATCAATCATTCGGTCCTCATAACACTCAGGGCTTTCATCCCATTTGGAAAACAAATGAAATTGGTAAATTGTAAATGTCTTCACTTTGAGAGGATCTAAAGCTTCATTCCTAAGATACTTGTGAGTCCTTGGTGGTCTTCTTTTTTATGAAGATATGATAAACACAGCAGTACAAAGAGCACACAAGGTTTTCCTAGTATTCATCCCTGTTTCCAGCAGCAATAACCTTGTTTCTCCTGGGTAAATGGGTTCGATCACATTGTTCTTGCAAGAGATTCTCTCCTAGATAATTTCATGAATAAACCTTTTTTTGTCACTGGAGATTTAACCCAAGAGTGCATTCTATCTACAAGTTACTCTACAAGCCTGATTTTATTTTTTTATTTGGATCAAGGTCTCATTAAGTTGCTGAGAGTCTCACTAAGTGGCTGAGGTTGTATTCAAACCTGCAATCTTCTTGTTGCAACCTCCCAAGTACTGGTATTACAGGCTTGTGCCACCATGCCCAGTAAAACTAAACCTTTGATAGGCCACTCCATTGTTCCATATGACTTTATACTTTAGGGCACATAAGATGAATGAACACCATGAATGTCAGTCAACGATCTTGCTTTTTTCACTGCAAGGTGAGTTACTTGTACAGGAGCAATGTTGATTGAGCAACCAAGAAAAAGCATAATAAACAAGGAGAAAAGTCTAAATTGAAAATAGGTATCTACTCAGTGAAGGAAGATTACACTCCACTCTAGGATGAAAATCAAGTTGAATAAGATCCAGAAGCCAACATGTGATTGGCTGCTGTCCACTACCCAGTATGTTGTCATAGTGGAACTCAGGGTCAGTCACCCTTTGCAGACAAACTGAACACACAGCAAGAGCAGAAGCCAAATCAAATTTAAGAGGTTAGGTTCAAGTTCTCAAGCAATGCACAGACTCTTGCCTCGGTAGACATTTTGCTCCTGAGCTTATTAAGGGAAAGGATGAATGACATCTCCCTAATTACTGAGAGCTTTGCAGAAAAGACTTTCCTTGGGTTTACACATGGGGCACCCATATCTTTGGAATTCTGATCCTGTTCTTGGAAATCCATTCATATAACTTCCCCCCCAAACACCCGGACATCAATATTCTAATCTTATTCTCATCAAGTCCTAAATTGTCTTGAAAAACCACTTCTGAAATCAGATAATAAGAAATACTGCTTGATGCCCTACATTCTAGGGATTTTCATTCTCCAAAAGAAGTGGTGGGAGCAGCCATAGATTTGGACATGGGTCTAGGTCGTGGAGTCATGTGAGTCCTGATGAAGTTGGTGACTGGTGGCAGGTACAGAAAAGCATAGAGCTGACACTGTAGGATAGTGAGAGAACCTGACGAAGTGCCTCAGATGAGGGTGTTTCTACCCTGGAAGTCCTGGCTTTCTTCTAGAACTCTAGGGACCTGTGCTGACATGTGTCTTTTGAGGTTTTCCAGAGGATCCTCTTGGCATCCTTATAGGATCATCACAACCCACAGGACCAGGTGAATCGCATGGTCAAGTGGCATGCCAGCTTGGATCACAATCCTAAACTTTGTCCACAGCCTCCTCTTACTCTGTGTCCCACCCTTCTCTTACTCTGTGTCCCACTTACTCTGTATTCCCTTGGAAGTATTTTAGGTCACATGAGAAGCAGGTGAGAACATCATTCACAAGTGTGATGTATGCTGTCCCCAAAATCCAGAGAGCCTCCAAGTTCTGTGCCCCTTCCTTAGTGATAGGGTACACAAGGCAATTTTCCTTCTATACCAGAAAAAATGTTCTTTGCTTTCAAAATCAATGAACGTCTAAAGCTACACCCATGTTACAAGTACCTTAATCTTCATGGGGATTATTTGCTCACTCTGAAAAGCTTGTGCTTTGTCAGAATATCCACAGTACTTACTACTAACTTTTGTATTGGCTTTTGGTCCTGTTCTTACTAATGGGTATCAAGAAGAAAGCACTCTCCTCTGGGCATAGTGGTATATAACTGCAATTCCAGTACTTGGAAGGCTGAGACAGAAGTATCACAGGTTCAAGGCCAGCCTCAGCAATTTAGCAGTACTCTTAGCAACTTAGAGAGACCGTGTTTCAAAATTAAAAGGGCTGGGGATGTAGCTCAGAGGTAGTATGCCCCTGGGTTCAATCCCCATATGAGAGGAGAGAAAGAGAGCATATGAGAGAAGAGAGAGACAGAGACAGAGAGACAGAGAGAGAGAAAGAGAGAGAGAAGAAGAAGAAGAAGAAGAAGAAGAAGAAGAAGAAGAAGAAGAAGAAGAAGAAGAAGAAGAAGAACGCACTCACTAAATTGATTACCACAGACAAAAGTCCAGAGGTTATGTTAATCAATTTGGTAAACAGATCACATCTGGCATAACAGCTGTATATCACATTATCATCTTATTAAATGTATAGTCTCTCATCATCTGTCAAGATCCATCTGGGTTTTTAGAGGCAAAATGGCTCACTGGAAGGGGATATGATAAAGACTAACCCCCTGCATCATTTAAGCATTTAATGTTAATGTCTGCAGTTCCTCCAGGAGTTAAGCATTACTTCTGAAGATGTCACAGGAGCTCTTATGTTGACACTTCCTAATACAGTGATCCTAATTCACATGTTAGAAAATAAAATTGATAATTCTACCAGTTACTAAATAGGGTAATCACAATTATATATTTGTGAGCTGATGAAATAGCCCTGGGTAGATCTGAGGGTCTTGTAAATTCAATTTGTTTGGGGCCAAAATTCCACTTATTATTTGATTTCCATAAGCAACTACGCTCACTATAGGATTGGGATGACATGTCACATCCACTGGTATCAAATTTATTTTGTATTTAACAGGCCTCCTAGTGTACAGTTACCTTAACCAGAAGCCAGAGCTCCATTTCAGGAAGGATTTGAAGATAGATAGAGATAGAGGTTGATATTAGATAGACAGATAGATAGATAGATTGATTGATTTGTAGTGATGTTGTAGATCTTTTCTTTCACAGGACCAGACTTCCCTTTCAATCAATAAGCTCTGACTTAAATCTGGAAACTGTTGAGTCTTCTCACCAAATCTAGTTTTTTCCTGATAGTACAATTCTAGTGATACCCTAGACAGTCTCCTACCTGCATCACATTCAGGAACATTGTGATTAACTATTATAAAGGAAACTTGCAGGTCCAGGTACCTTGACTTAGACTTTTTGCCCAGTACAGTAATGACATTGACGTCGCCTCTGATGGTTAAATGTGGCTGCTTGTTTTGGCTTTCCACAATCCCATCACCCCTGTTCATATTAGGAAGTCAAGTCTCCCTGTCATTTTTCCTGGCTTACAGAGGATAGTCACTGTCAAGCATCTCCAAAATACTAGAACCCCCTACCAATGCACTATTTATTGGCTTCATGAATGAAGTGTCCTTGTCTTCAGTATTTTATCAATCTTAACTCATCAGAGTAATCAACCGGTTGGGAAGATAATTAATGTCTCTAAAGAATAAATTATGTGGCACAGATTCGGATAAATGATTTAAACCTGAGGCAAGATTATGAAGATGTACTAATGACCCTAACCAGAGGAAGAAATCTGCTTTTAATGTTCCTAATGAGATAAAGATAAAATAATTGCCAGACCCGTAGTCAATCCACTATGAAAACGACATCAGAGCCAGCAACAGCAATTGGAATGACCATCTGCTTCAGCTTACAATAGTGTATTTTCATTCTTTGAGACCTGTCCATTTCTGGCATGTGCCAACTTTCTCCTGTTTCATGTCACTGATAGTAACATGATTCTTTTTGATATTTTTTTCAGGAATGATTTGCTATTTGGCTAAGAAGAACTTGAGGGACATCTATCTGGCCTATTCTTCTACTTGCCAAAGATAATTACTTCAACACATAAGGATAACTATCCCAACAAATAAAAATTGGAGAAATAATTTCAGTGGAATTTTGAGAATGCAGTGGCATTTGTGATGGGGATTTGGATTAAAATTCCATTCCAGCTGCTGGAATACAATGACATACTATGTCGCTGGGATTAGTACTAACTTAGAATCACTGCTTAATATTACCCAGACAGTTAGTACATTAATCCTGGTAAATGGTTACAGGTCCTTTTGCAGAAAGCTTAGAATAAGATTTCTCTTCCTCATGCTACTGTTAGGGAGTTAGTCAGAAGTCGTATGATAAATATGCTGCAAGATTCTTATGACCTGAAGTCATCTACATTATATCAAGCCATTTCTCACATCTAAACCTCACTCAGAGTAGGAAAATATTGAGTCTACATTTCAGTCAACCAAGAATAAAAACCGAAAATTAGAACTACTACTAGGTTTTTAGATAGAACATTAATCTGGAATCTCTGATGAGTACATTTACAGCAGTAAATTCAGGTAGTTCTAATATTATGAGACTCCTTCCCGGGTCAAGTTCCATTAGAATCCATTTGCACAGACATCCCTCTATCCTATTTTCCTTTAGAAAGTAGCCAACTTTTGTTCTCCTCTTGTTGTATAATCATTCTTATAGCTCTGACATCATAATTGCCACTTTTAGGGTGTGGTGAGATCAGAATATAGTTCTGAAAACTCTGAATTACAGAGTTATAATAAATGGATAAGTAGCCTCATAAAACATAGAGGAAGGGAACTCTTTAGGTTGCAAGGGATACAGAGAACAGATTTGGGGTTTGCATATCCTCAGAGCCCTCTGATTCCTCACATATATTCTTGCTCTGGTCTTTGGCATGCCAATTTTCCTTGACCAGTGCCTTAAACTTTCATGAAAGAGATGCAGTAAGGCTACTAGTTCATGTCACTGATATTCAGCAACCAATGAATTAATCTTTTATTTATCTAAGACCAGAACCAGCAGGAGTTGACTGCTTTTGTTTTTATTTTTTTCTAACTTGACCATCATGAGTCTTTTATCATGTCTGTCCTTGAACTAAGAATTTAGGAACCTGCACCCACTGCTCTCTTTCAGAAACAAGCTGTTGTTAGAAACAACCATCTGCCCCCACCCACTTTTAATTTCTGAGGTTCTTCATACTGGTCCCTTGCAGCAAGTCACTACATCCCTCAAAAGAGACCACAGGTGATTGCTATGCCTAGCTGTTGCAAGTCACAAATAGTCAATTCTTATTTCTGATTACTAACCAAGAATGTTTCAGTTAGCTCTTTTTATTTTTTAATTAGTACATTGTAATCATACATCTTTGTTAGGTACAAGCTGATAAAGGCATATATGCACACATTTCTCATTTAACCCTTCCCCAATTCCCGCCCCACTCCCTCACCCTCCCTTCTTCTCAAGTTCAGTTTAGTGATTGACTTTGATATGTTTGTGAAAGTACATCATGTGCATTAGGGTGTTCCCCCTCTCCCCATAACCTTCCATTAAGTCAAATTCTTTGCTCACCTAAGACTTCTCCTTCTTCATCTGGAGTCCCTCTTAGGCCCCATTTTCTCCCTAGCTTCCACATATTAGGGAGAGCATACAATTTTTTTACTTTTTGTGACTGACTAATCTCATTTAACATAATGTTTTCCAGTTCCATCCATTTACCTACAAATAACATGATTTTGTTCTTCTTTATGACTGATTAAAATTCCATTGTGTACATATCCCATAGTTTTGTAATCCATTCATCTATTGATGGACATCTTGGCTGGTTCCATAGTTTGGCAATTGTAAATTGTGCAGCTATAAACATAGATCAGTCAGTATTCTTGACTGCGTAGTACAGAAATTGACTCCAGATAACCTAAAAAAAAAAGAGAAAATTTGTTGACAGAGATCAGATACCTCAGAGTACTATCAGAAAACTGATAAAGTAGGCTTGGGAGGAGAGGAATTAGAAGGCATACAAGCAGGCCAGAAGCCAGCAGTTCAAACAAGGTAGGGTATTACTATTTACACTAACAATTGCATTACTGGACAATCACCAGCCCCAGTCACTTGCTTTAACCATGAATCTCTCTCAATTCTGCTCGCTCATCTTTTATAATAATAACTACTTCTGTGTCTTTATGTTATACCTTTGTGATTCTCAGTTCTTGACTGGACGAAATGCCTACTTCGTCTATTTCTCTAATATTCTGGGATGCTTTTGCAAGCAAAACAACCAAAACAAAACAAAAGTTGCCTTTTATTCTCATAAACTAATGAGATTCCCAGATGGATTCATCCAAGCCTCCTTGGTGGCTGGGGCATTATGTTAGCAAGATCGCAACACTGTTCCTTGCTTCCCAGCTCTAATACTGATGATCCAACCAGTGAAGTGGCCCAGCCAGACTCAATCACTTTAAAATTTGCCCCCAGCTCAGCAAAGTGCCCTGAGCCAAGCATAAAAGGAACATTTATAAGTATTTTCCCTAGTTCTACCTCTTTGAATGGAGTTCTTCACTCTGTGAAGTGGAACTTCTTTCTGTGGTCCTAAACTTTCCACACTGCAATTTCAAAGCCATGTCCCCTGCTCTTGTATTTTCCGAGACCTGTTTGCGGGGCTGTAGCAAGCACAGTGGGAACACAGCTCATTGAAGCAACGTAGGAGCGACCCAGAGGTCAGAACAGATGATATGATATCCTCCAAAAGGCTGTACAAGGGACGAGGGACTTGGTGAAGGCTTTATTCATCCAATTCTCTCCATGGAACACAGTTTTAAATTACATTTCCTCTCACCATTAATCCTCCTGTGTTTGCTCAATGAAAGTTACCAAAACAGCACTGAGGAAATGGCCCGTAGCCCGTTCACGTGCTATATGGATGTTTTATTCTTCTGTCCTAAACTTATTTATGTTCCTTCCTTCCTGAAAGAACCTTATTAGGCTGGAGAGAAGACTTGCAACAGGAACACTGAAACTGTTATTCTCAACTTTTGGAAAATTGGATAAGTATGATATATTATTCCCTCGCAATAGGAAACTGAATCTGACTCAGCTACAAAGACAGTATGAGCCTGTTTAGAAAAATTAGATCCAACAGGGCATGGTGGTGCCATGCCTATAATCCCAGTACTTGGGAGGCTGGGACAAGAGGATCACAGTTCAAGGATGGCCACAGCAAGTAGCAAGACTCTCAGCAACTTAGCAGGACCCTGCTTCAAAATAAAAATAAAAAAATAGGGCTAGGGGTGGGGCTCAGAGATCAAATACCCCTAGTTCAATCCTCAAATCTCCAGTCCCACACACAAAAAATAAACAAATAAAGAAAAGAAAATTAGATCCAGAAGGGCTCTTTTATAAAACATTTAGTCTTTATCGGGATAACTTCATTGGAAATATTTTGGGGGCACACAGATTTAACACGGATTGTTAAACATTGGCCATGTCCAATAAAAAATGTAAAATGCAAATAAGAGAAGGATAGAACTGTATTCTAGGTTATATAATGAGGAAGAAGAAACATGCCTTGGCCTACACTAATGATCTCCATATTTATGCACCTTCTCCAAAAGAGAAATTCCTGTTCTTTAAGGATGCACCATTTGTTCCTTTCAGTACTGGGAACAAAAAAAATTCCAGGCAGATGTTCTTCATATAAAATGTTGGGTGGAGGGATCTGCATTAGCATTTCCATCATTCCACAATTTTACACACTATTAAAATGGATTGGATTCCCCTCCAAGGAAGTGAGGACATTAGATCACGTATTTGGTGTCCTCTCAAGGACAGGATGGGATTTGCTCCACTCTAGGAGCCAAGCCACCAGCTTAGCTAGTGACGACTTTCCCCAGCTACCTTTCCAAGTTAGCATAGCAGGGCAGGGGAGACAGGAAAATATTAGGTATGCTGAGTATGAGTTGAAGTACAGCCAAATAGCATACTTCCAAAAGGCGCTCGTGCATGCTGGCACTCTGAAAGACGCAATTTCTCCATTTCTAAAACTCAACAATTTTTCAGCTGCACAGCATCATTCCAATAAAACACTGGTATTTTATTCATCTCTTCTTGAAGTACCATACTTTTATTTGGTAGGCGTCTCTAAATCACATCAATTCACAAAAGACCAATTTCTTGCTGCTATAGTCAAATCAGATGTTACATGCACACACACACTCACACTGTGGCTTTTTTTTCTTTTTCTTCATTTGCTAGTTAGTCATAGATTAGAGATTTGTAGTCTCAGTCACAATGCTACCTTGGGCAGGGAACATGGCTAATGAATGCATGGTACATATCCATCCTGCTCCACAGGCTTAGGCTGTTCCTTTTGCCCCACTTCCCAACTCCCAGCTCAAATTGTGTCTTCTCTAGGGAGTTTTGCCTTTATTCTGGAAACCCTTTTATATCCATCAGTGTAATCATTATTTATCAGAATTTACACAAAGGTGAAGATGCTGATATCATCAAGATGAGCACTTCAAATAAGTAGCTTTTGTATTTCATGTAAAATCTTAGAGTGGAAGGGGTCTCAGAGATGATAGTCCAACCAGCTCACTGTACATATAGGGAAACTGAGGCTCCAATCATCTAAGTCAGTACATATAGACCTCAGATCTCCTGCTTTGTATCTCATGTGGTTTCCTCTGCTTTCAGGAATTGGCAGAGATTTTTTTTTTTTGCATGTCAGGGGCCAAAGGTTAAATATTTTAGGCTTTATAGGCTACAGGCAATTTGTTACTTTTCAAAAAGAAATTGTATAGCCTTTAAAAATCTGAAAGCTAAGCCAGTCATGGTGTCTCATGCCTAGAGTCCCTGTACTTGAGAGGCTGAGACAGGAGGATCGCAGGTTTAAGTATGGCCTCAGCAAATAGTGAGACTCTTATCAACATAGGAAGACCCTCTTTCAAAATGAAAATAAAATAGGCTGGGGGTTAAAAAAATAAAAATGAAATGTAGTTCGGAGGTAGAATGCCCCTGGGTTCAATCCCCAGTAGCCCCTGTCCTCCTCCCACAAATCTAAAAGCTATTCTTAACTCCAGGGTCTAAGACAAACAGGATGCAGGATGGATTTGGCTCAGAGCTATAGTTTATCAACCCTATTCTGTTCCTTAATATACATATCAGTCATCACAAATAAAAACGATGTATTAGTCAGAAGCTGGCACAATAATGTTGCATAACAAATGACCCTAAAACTCAATGATATGCAAGAGTAGGCATATGTTTTCATGTTCGCAGGCCTGCAGATTGGCTAGGTGCCTGTCTTTCATATATCTCATTTGGGTCCCCAGCCAGAGAGGTGATAAATACTTGGGGCATGTTCTTTTCATGGTACAAATCAGAAGCTTCCAAAAGGGTGAAAAAACATTCCTTGAATTGTCAAACAGTCACTTGTACTCCCATCACACTGGCCAGCTCAAGTTGCATGGCCAAGGCCAACATCGACAGAGCAGGAATGCAGACCTCTCCCTTGGGGTTGGTGATAAGAGGAATGGACATTGCCAAATGACAATTTAATACCATGAGAGGACTCACAGATGATGGTGGATGGTGGAGGTGGCATAGTTTTTAATTTCCCTGTATCCCTCATAAAAATCTAGAATAGTTAGGATGGCAAACTAAAGGCCACAGAAAAGGTACCCTATCAGTCATAAAATACAATCAATGGCAGCCACCAGACTTACATGACTCAAGCATTTTTGTGGGATGAAACAGGTGATGGTAACAAGACTTATGATGGCCAGAAGGAAAAGGACACTCCAAACATCTGACAGGTATTTGCTGAGAAGTCCAAGAAATCAATCTGAGAGCATTGACTGTGACTGGAAAGGGCTTTGCAGAATCCAGTGCATGGATGAGTGAAAGGAGCCTGTGGTTAGGTCTGAAGCTACTGGAGGAGCCTACACCCAACCAACTCCTAAACCTAATCCTCTTTCCAGGTCAAACTTACTGATGTGAAAACTCCCAATTTGAACAAGACAGAAGTAATTAGGGGAAAGCAAAGAAGGTCCAGATAAAATTGGGGAACAAAAGAGGTAGTTCTGAAAAAGCACAAGTTTTTTTTTTTAAGGCTGTATAAATAGAAGAGAGTACAGTTTCAATTCCAGTTCTGCTGTCTGGAAGGAATTCTCTTTTATTAGTTTCCTTGGGTTGCCTTTATAAATTACCATGAATCTGCTTGCTAAAACCAACAGATGTTGATATTCTCATGATGCTGGAAGCGAGAAGCCTGAAATCCAGGTGGCAGCAGGTGCGTGCTCTCTCTGAAGGCTCCCAGGAAGAATCCTTCCTTGTCCTTTCTCAGTTTCCAGTGATCATTGGCGAACCTTGTGTGTGTGTGTGTGGGGGGGGGGGTTGGGAAGCATAATTCCAGGCTCTGCCTCTGTCTTCACATGGCCTTCTTCCCTCTGTGTCTCTTCTGTGCCTGTGTATGTTCACTCATCTTCTGATAAGAACACTCACCAGTCTTATACTTAGGGCTCATCTCATGGTGTTTTTGTTTTGGTTTTAATATTTGATTTGATTTGATTTTGTGGTAGAGCCTGTAGCCATCCAACATGACTTCATCTTAACTTGATATCTACATTATATAAATGCTGTAATAAATGCATAATGTAGTGTGTTACCCACAAGGCACTCATGTCCCCAGCTGCTGGTAGTGTGGGCAGGTGATAGATCTTAGTATAGTATCTCTCTGGGCCTTGCCCTCGCCAAGTACATCTGCATGGCCCAAGTTCATGTCCCCTTCCAAAGGCAGTCTGTGTGCAATGACTGGTCAAAGCAGGGGCTTAAGGGCTCAGTTCTCTCATCTAAATATAGGCGATTCTGAAAATGCTTCCTTCATAGAGTTGGGGAGTCTACAGTGCACTGGGTGTCGTGGCACACATCTATAATCCCATTACTTGAGGCTGAGACAGGAGTATTTCAGGTTTGAGATCAGCCTCAGCAACTTAGCAAGACTCTCAGTAGACTAGTGAGACCCTGTTTCAAAACAATGACAACAAAAAATGTTTTTTAAAAAGGATTGAAGGTATAGCCCAGAGGTAGAATGTCCCTGGATTCAATCCCCAGTAACAAAAACAAACAGACAGAAATTCCCCAGAACATGCTGAGACATTTCTTGTAATTCCATCTCACTGGCCCATCCTGTACCCTTCACTCCCCAACAGGTGTGGACCCTGAAGATATTCCCCAATTTCCTACCTGCACTTCT
Source organism: Graphiurus murinus (assembly GCA_004027655.1). Classification (NCBI taxonomy): domain Eukaryota; kingdom Metazoa; phylum Chordata; class Mammalia; order Rodentia; family Gliridae; genus Graphiurus; species Graphiurus murinus. The sequence goes on along the minus strand of PVLC010002429.1, from coordinate 245 downwards.
CCATCAAATAGTCTGCTTTCTTTTTTTTTTTTTTTTTTTTTTTTTTTTTTTTTTTTTTTTTTTTTTTTTTTTTTTTTTTTTTTTTTTTTTTTTTTTTTTTTTTTTTTTTTTTTTTTTTTTTTTTTGGTACTGGGGATTGAACTCAGAGGCATTCTACCTTCGAGCTACACCCCCAGCCTTATTTTTTATTCTTTATTTTGAAACCGAGTCTCACTAAGTTGTGGAGTGCCTCACTAGGTAGCTGA